>JASEVX010000002.1:34840284-35116222 GCA_031761405.1 Serripes groenlandicus
AGAGACAGAGAGAGAGAGAGAGAGAGAGAGAGACAGAGAGAGACAGAGAGACAGAGAGAGAGAGACAGACAGAGAGAGACAGAGAGAAAGAGACAGAAAGACAGAGAGAGACAGACAGACAGACATACAGAGATAGATACAGAGACAGAGACAGAGACGTAGAGAGACAGAGACGTATAGAGACACAGACACAGACAGACATAGAGAGTTCAACTAGTATAATGCCTCACTATTTTATCAATCTATTAGGGGAAAAACGAAAGACCTATAGAAAGATATAATGAGCAATGTACAATGTAAAAACTTTGCATATGTTGTATTGAGCAAGCTTAAAATAGTATAAAAAGCTCATGGGTGAATCAATTCGAGTGGGTGTATGAGTGAGAAAGTTGTGAATGAGTGAGTGAATGCCTGAGTGTTGATTGATTGAGTGAGTGAGTGAGTGTTTGTATTGATACACCAAACAGATGCTACATTTTGGAGTTGGTGATGTTATGGTATTGCTGCACGATTAAGGGTTGTCGTGAAACCTGGTGAGGAAATAGTCGTTCGTAGATTTGTTTTCGGGCACTTTCCAAAGATAGTTAAATTCTTGTTTAAAAAGTCTATATATGTCATACGATTTTATTCTGCGATCGCTGAGGAAATATGCTTTATATATGCAGAAACAATATAAAGAGAGTATGACATTAAGATATTAATAATTGGATTGGGATAGCTTATATCCCATTACCACTGTTTGCATAGAGCATAAGTGTTTGTCTATTCACCAAAAAAGGAATAAATTGTGTAATTTTAACCACTTTGCTGTTACTATTGGACATCTTATAAATAAGTGTTCGTAAGATTCTGTTAAATTACAGATGTTGCAACAAGGAGAAGAATACATTTTCCATTGGAAACACAATTCTTTCGACGGGATGATTTTGTGTATTACATGTACTTGAACTGTCTAATTCTATTGTCATACAAAGTTTCATTGAAATTATATATTAATGACCAGTCAGTCCTTTGTTTGAATAATTTATCCCAGTTATCGTGTACATAATGTACACTGAGCTGTTTGTTTATTAGAGATTTATAGATATGTTTATTACTATAACAAGTCAAAGGTTTATCGAAAGTGTTAAGGTCGAGTTTGGTTTTGACCTTTGTTTTAACAGACGCTTTAGTTTTAATAATATTTAACCAGATTTTTGGTATACAATGTTTTAACGTGTTTATTTCAGCTATCCAATTAGTTTTTATCTTTAATTTATCGTATATTGTTTTGACACAAAATATGCCATTTTCGTCTTTGAGATCATTTTTGAATAGTATGTTACTATCGATCCAATTTTTAAAAATAAACAGTTTTTGCCAAGTTTTATGTATCTATTGCCCCAGATTACTTGTTTTCTTATATCATAGAACGTTTTTGTATTTCCTTGAACGTAATTTGTTGTTTTAATCCATAGTTCGAGGATATTTATGTAGAATTCACTCAATTTGACTGTATCTAGGCTTTTTATTGAGGCTATGTTCATACAAAATAGCAAATAATTGCTTCAGTATCTATTTAGAATGTATCTGGGAATAATTTGCCAGTGGGCGTTAGCATTTTGTTCTTCTGTAAGCGACTTAACCAATTTTAACTTTATTGAAGTGATGTAAGAATCAACGGATCTTTTGATTTTATCTTTTTTGTTATTCCATAGAAAATTAAATATCATTGTATTGATTTCTTTTATAATCGGCTCAGTTACGATTAATGAGTGAAATAAAAATGAAAACTTTGGAATAATAGTGCTATTTATAACTTGGATTTTACCGAAAATTAATAATTTGCGTTAAGTCCAATTTTCAATAATTCTTTTACATTATTCAATTTTATTTAACCAATTCAGAAGTTTACAATCTTTAGGATTTGTTCCAAAATAAATACCAAGGGCTTTAATTGGACTTGAGCTCCACGAAACATTTCCTGGCTTTTCTGTATTTGCCTTTTGTTTTCCAATCCACATAGCCTCTGTTTTATTTGTATTTAGTTTGAGTCCGAATATATTAACTATTTCAAGTGCGTAAATCTGTTCTTTATGTAACCTTGTTGGTCCTTGTTAATTATTTTATGAATAATATTTTGTAATCTATTGGCTAAAACTCTAGCCGCTATCTTGTAATCCACGTTTAATAATGATATAGGTCGCCAATTTTCAAGATTTGTTGGACATCCTTTTTTATGAATAAGTGATAAAATACTAGTTCTTTTGGTTTATGTTAATTCTGATTTTTTATAACCCTCATTTAATACTTTAGTCATAAGAGGACCTAATATATTCCAAAAATGCGAATAAAATTCAACTATTAAGCCATCTGAATCAAGACTTTTATTAGACTCATTCCTTTTAAAGCGATTTCGCATTCTGACATACTTAAAAGACCTTCGCAGAGATCTGCGTCGGAACTTGAACGTTTAGCTTCGCTTTGTGTTTGCGATAATTAATCTTTTATAAGAGCAGGATCTGTGTTATCAGAACTATATAGTTTTTTGTAGAATTTTACTTCTTCTTGGAGAAGGTCGACAGTGTTTGTGATTTCTTTACCATTTACATCAATTTTGTTTAATGTTTTATTTTTTTGCCTTGATTTTTCTAGGTTAAGAAAGTATTTTGTATTCTCTTCACCTTGTTCTATGTATTGAACTCTCGATCGAATGTTTGCACCTTCTGATTTTGCTAAGTCAAGGTCATTTAGTTCCGTTTCGATTTCTTGTAATCTAATTTCGTTGTGTTTAATGTCATTTAACTGTCTGTATTCCGTTTCAAGAATTTTTATTATTTTTTGTTTAACATTACTTTTGATTTTACCGTATGCTATAGAGTTGAACTTGAATTTCCAGATTGCTTTGATTAAGTAATAATCTATTTATTAAATTAGATATAAGTGCGATGTATTATAGACCATGTAATAAAGAATTGTTAAATTTCCAGTAACCTGGCCCCCGTTGGGATTGTTTAGCTGTTTTCAATGATATTGCTAAGTGATCTATGTATTTAATGCATGCAGGTAGAATATCAGTTGAAGTATAGTTGAAATTATGGACTTATCACTAAGCCAAAAATCAATTCTACTTTTTACGGAAATGCCATGTTCTTTTCCAAGTAAACTGTTGTTTGTCTGTGTATATTTCTCTCCATATGTCGCACAGGTGTTTGTTTTGTATTAGGTAAATTAGGGATTTTACAGTCCTACATGTTTGATAGAGTGTCGTTCATATCTCCACCTAATATTAATAATCCTTTTGCGTTTTTATCAATCAATAAGTTCAGCATTGCGAAGAATTTATTTCTGTCATTGCAATCATTACATCCATATATGTTAATTAATGTATACGTGATACATTCCAGTATTAAATTTAATAAAATATAACGGCCATTTTTGTCTATAACTGAATCGATTATTTCAAAAGGTAAGTTTTTGCTGAGAAGAACTGTGCATCCTTTACTTATTACTAACGTATGAATGTTATCTTACCTGATTTATACAGAACAATTGTGTAAGCGACAATTTAATTGACTGATGCAAAGGTTAATCTGAGCCGACCTTTATGGGGCAGTCATCAGATATATATATATGATATTTATACGAGCGAGCAAAGTTTAGGTCTTGTCTATACGTGATTGATAAACATGAATCTGTACTTATTCAAGATATTGGTTCAACTCGCGTTGTTTTTTTCGGGAGGTTTCCAGACACCGACGGTTTATTTTTCGAACCGCATATTGACTTGAAATAAAGGCAAACCTCGACAATCAGCTCCAAGAGTTCGACATACGTCAGTAACGAAGCACCCATATAGAATCCCATGGCACCTCCAAGGTCCGACAAAAACCGAACCGTATTGTAAAGTGGTTCTTCCGTGATCTTTTCGAAGTTCAGGTCTTCAAAATATATATTTACGCTGACGAAATTAGATGCATAATCTTCGTAACTATCCCTTGTTATTGAACCTTCAAACTTCAGCTGTTCGCAAGTTGCGTTCAAGGAGGAAAGGTTTTTTTTGCAAGCCTGTCGCATCAGAACCTTTTCAAGGTAATTGATATTGGGCCATTTACGTCCGTTTATTGTCGTTGAATATAAATCTTCATTGCATCGTGGTGGACAGATACACGCAAGTATTTCATCATAAATATCCGCCTTAACGTAGGTTACACAATCATCGACATCCGTCTGATCCATGTTACATATATTGTCGTCTGTCCCATCTTCAGGGGAATCGTACGGTGTACAACCGCATGCATCTTCAATGTGTCTTTTGGTACAAACCGCAAAGCATGTTGGGACAGAGTACTTTTTGTCAGCGTCAATGCACGTTCCGTAATTTCCACCAAGTCGACTTACTCTGACCAGTTTCAGTCCTATATGCGTCTCATAGCCAGGGTTAAGAACGAAACTGTCTTGATCAGGAAGTGCAAACGTTCCGGGTTGATGAATCGATAACCTCATCCCGTACCCGCTGACGAAATGTTCGATGTACTCGTCTTTTTCTATGTTGAGAACTAGTTGTATACCCTTGGCCGGACCACTGGTTTCTTGTGACGCGTTCAGATTGATGGCGTAACAATTTCCGTATGCTGGTGATTGTTGGTAAGTACTGTCTTCCACTGTCTGCAAGTACTGATAACCTGCAAATCGATTATTGTTCATATTAACGAAATATATAAATAAAAACAAAATAAGGGCCATGGTGGTATGTAACGCTCAACTGAGTACACATGCTCTGTGTGATAAGGTGTATACTTCAAGAACAAATTTGATAAACAAGTTGAACAGCGACTTCAAGAAAGTACACAATATATTTATCATATTTAGCATAGTGACCTAGATCTTGACAAGAATTTACCAAAATTGGAACTTTTTTTAGGTATCATCAGGACAAGCATTCTAACAAAGTTTTAACATGCCCAAGTGTGGCCTCTAGAGTGTCCACACTAATTTGCCTAAACTTAGAAAAGTATGACATATATTCAATTTGTTCTAGATATTTTCAAAACAAGAAATTTGGCAAAGTGTCTTCATTCTTGAGCAAAAAATGCAGCTACAAGAGTGTTCGCAAGATTTTACTTAAATTTTACCTGGAGACCTAGTTATTGACCCAATATAATCCCCATTGGTACATAACCTAGAGATTATCAAGACAAACGTTCTTACACAGTTTCAGTATGCATTGATACAAATAATGTGTAGTTATAACACTCTATTTCTAAAAATCGTCCTAGTGACCTAGTTTGAGTCTTAACGACCTGTGTCCGATCTTAGCCTAGAACTTACACAAACAATCGTTATGGCACAGTTTCAACATGTTAAAGTTAAAAATGCGTTTACCAGAGTGTTATCAAGATATTTCTTCATGTTAACCTAGTGACCTAGTTCGAAATTCCCCTATCAATAATCAAAATAACATTAGCAGGTCGAACTCATGAGTGCTTAAACAGATAACACACGAATTTCGATCTGAACAATTCAGAACTTTGTTTATTTGAGAGAACATGCCCATTGATAGACATTTTCACATTTCTTTAGTCTGTGTACTTAATAACCATTGTCCCGGTAGCTCAGTTGGTAGCAACGTCGGCTGTCAATTCATGGCTTTCGAATTCGAAACCCGTTTCGGCCGACATTCTTTCTGACCTTTGATAACAGTCCATGCACCAAGCGTCCATCGTTTTCCACCAATGGGCTGATAATCTATTTGTAAAAGCAGCTAGATGCTTTAAGAGATTGTTATATGAAGTACTTGTGTGAGAAAGCAAGGAACGCATGGTAGATATGTCAGCGTGATATGACTGAAACATGGTTGAAAATGGCTTAATACCACAAGCAATCAGCGGTTTCTGATATATACCTGTGCTTACCTCTGTTGAAATAACACTGGCACCTTGTTTACATCTGATTTTATGACCCTTCCTATCAACGTTAACCGTAACACGAGAGTCTAGAAGGTTAGTGGGAATACTGGAAACGAGGTATACACTAATGGTAACAGAACAATGGACAATCTAGCAAGCTAATTGATTGTCACAGCAGGAGACACAAATCATCCCCCTGTTAAACGTTATCAGATGCTGGTGCCAAGAAAGTTCATCTGCACGATACACATGCTTTAATCACGGGTCGAAATTCATCATAAAGTATGCGCAATACAAAATTGTAAGTTTTCTAGGTAAGATGCAATGGCCCAATATTCATAATTTTAACAAATTAATGACAAGTTCTGATTTTTTTTCATAACAAAATGTATGTAGATAAATTTCGAATGGTTTTTATTTTCCCGATGACGAACATGATAAAGCATTTTGCTGTTCCCTAACATGTTCTTGTTGTGCCCCATTTCCATTTGATATACAAACTAATTCTATTTGGTTATTTATCTGACATATTGTAAAGGAATATATTTATATACTTTTGTCTAAGCATAGTTTGTCGATGTTTTCCAATAAAGGATTGAACTGATGGAATCGAACAAAGATGGAAAACATTTTGTTTCTGTGCGAATTTGTCCGGGGTACTTTTTGACACATGTTAAAATAATCGTTTTTATGCAAATTGAGAATGGTCTCAAAGTGGACTATATATGAGGGAGTGAAAAGGTATTTTTCTCACAATATTTCTCTTATAACTATACCAATGAGACGATTCTTTTGAGTACCCACAACAAAGGGTTTGATTGTGAAATATTTTAAATGCTGACTTAACTAATTCAAATAGAATTAATTGATTTCTATGCGAATCACAAGGGACATATTCTTGTCTCATTCCGATTAGTCTAAAATTAAATATAAATCAAGTGTCCTCCATTGTTTTATCTAAGCTAATGAACTGCAAATGAGCGCGATCTTACCTCGAAACGAGAGTTTGTGCAACATATCTGTCAAGCTGTGACCCATTTCCTCACGTTCCTTGTACGGAAGACCCCTGTAAAGGGAAAGTACTCTCTTCCGCCAGGCATCAAAACTATCTGGCATCAATGGTTCGGCAATATTGTTATTCAAACTAGCGGTTTCGCCGCCTTCGAGTGTTTCAATGCCAGCCCATGGATCTACGTTATCCGATTCCGAATCCAATTTTGAGAGTAGAATATTATACATTTGTTCATTTTGAGGAAGTTTACTCAGCTTGATTGGGTTACTGTTGCATATCGTTATGGTGGGAAAATGCAGCTTATCGTAGTTCAAGGTCACAGTAGTCTTTACTGGGTACGAGTTAAATTCTTGGAACAGTAGAACAATCTGATATGACGTTAACGCAACGGCACCTATGGAGGAGAACAATTTGTTATATGAATTAAATAAATAACAGGGTAGTTTAAATCAGTATAGATACAAATGCATAGCTCTATGCTACGGTGCCTATTACACATTCAAAAACCCTTATTTGAGACTAAAATCATACGTTATGGGTACTCAAAAGAATCCTCTCAGTGCAAAGATTCCATTGAGTACCTTTAACAAGGGGTTTGGTTGAGTCATAAGAAAAATATAGGTGGAATAATACCAGTTTACTCAACCTTATCTAGTACTCTGAAATGTGTCTGTAACCAAATACGAACTCAGGTTTGGTCAGGTTTGGTCCTGTTTGTTTCACGTTCAATAATTAATTCTTCGTGTATCTAGTGTTTTATGTTTTATTGGAGCTTCACGCCGTTTCCAACAGTATAACAGTTGCATCACGTCAACAGTTCACTTATTCATTATCCAAGTACTAGGATAGGAAATGTGCCAAAGAGTACTCCATGACCGCCGCGCCTCGGGATCGAAGCCGGGACGTCCGGATCACAAAGCTCGACCTTAACAACTTGACCACGGCAGATTCTTTTCGTGAATCTAGAGAACGGTTATGAAATAATATGACCTTCAACAAGTTTCACTGTCAAGTGAATTTAAAATACTTTCAGCTAACAGTCTCATAGGTCATAATTCTTTCTGAAGATAAGCAAGTCATTGCGGCGAACGTCTATCGAATTTCACGATTGAGCTTCTAAGTCTTTGTCAGAAGGGACCTTCTCGGGTGCGGGTGGTTGCGGGTTCGAACAGGCCGGATCATTCCACATTCTTTAAAAATGGTAGTAATGGTTTGCCCTCCTTTGCCCCCAGCGCTTTGGGGTTAGCACAACAACTTGTTCGATGGTGTCAGGATAAATGGACCTGAAGTACCGGTTAATTACCCATGAAACGCCGTGATATAACTGCCAAGTTGTTGAAAGATGCGTAAAACAAACAAACAAACAAACTCTGTCAGAAAGACGTTAGCAGCTATGCAATTCCATATGGAGAGAAATACTAATGTTCACATCCAGAGGGCGGTTTCTTCTTGTTGGAGTGCAACACCGAACTTTGTACAAATGATGAACATTCCTGTGTATCTTAGGTTCATAATTCGTATGTGGAGAAGTTAATACAAATTAATTAATTAATATAAATGGAGAACTATAGAATGTTAATGTATTGTTTATTTCCTTCCAATTTCAATCTGAACAAATTAATATCCCCCGCCTAAAAAGGGATCTTTAACGGAATATTTGGACCATCTTGACAATACTAATTTCATGTACATGTACTTTGAATATAAACTTTACATGTTGTGGACTTACTGGACGCTGATACATAAGCACCCAATTAATATGATTTTAATATTTAAGGAGGATTATTCTGCTCTGGATCGCAGACATACATACCCTGATATCGTAACGGGACACCATTATGATTAATTGATTTTCAGCGTTATTGTACCTGATGATGGAGCCTGTCAAAAACGTTATATAATGGGCAAATTTTCAATACAATGCTCGATGAAAATATAGATAAATGAGGTTTTCCGCAAAACATCATTATCATTTTTGCTTTTAACTTTGGAAAACATTTGGTTAAATTGCAACTAAGAATTATGTGACACTAGGAGAGCTAATCCGATGACAGTAGTAAAGGAGGGGAAATATGCAAAGCTTTATATTAATAACACAGACATATTGGGCTTGACGCAAAACTGAAAACGAACTTTTTTATGCAAAAATGGACATATGTTGCTGAAGTACATGTCAGGTTGATTGATTTGTGTTTTACGCCGCTTTCAATCATTTATCAGTTATATCATGGCGTTTCCTGTGAAAGTTACCAGCACTTCTTGTCCATTTATCCTGACACCAGCCAGTTGGTCGCAATGCTAACCCCGTAAATATGTGCGCTTTGGAGGATTTACACTACTTCCATTTTTAAAGTCTATGCTATGAACCGGTTGGGATCGAACCCGCGACCTCCCGCCCCCGAGCTGGATGCTCTACCACTACCCCACCGAGGTGGTAATACATGTCAGGGTAATGGGACTTGATCAATGAAATAATCTTATGACTCAAAAGACATATGTTCAGTTTCAATTAAATAAAAATAACCTTAAGTACTAACGGAGATCTAAGTGGTACCTACATCGTGAACCTCAAAGTAGTATAAACTTTCTAAATACACTATTACTTTAAGTGGACACAACTCTGGGTTCCCAAAGGCAATTTTTTGTGTAACTTGTCGTGTGGCATTTCCTTATGATGGTTGATATTTACAGAAGCCTTTTAATCAAATCACTCAACTCAAGTTATGCATTAGATATGGTTACAAACGGACGGACAACCTGCACATGTTATATCTCCAAACGACAAAATGTTTGCAAATGTTTAAACATCAGTCTATCACTAAACAAATTACTTGAAACTTATTTCTTCAAGATTATTAAACAATCTGCTGTCTTTTAGAAAGCATTGAATAGTAAATAAGCATCGTGTAGCGATTTGGGGTCTATATGTATCTGCGTACGTGAAGATTTAGGCCGGCCTTTGCGTCCTCATAAGGCCTAATAAAAGCCCTCTCTGCCTGTCTTCATGTTGTTAAGCCCTATATGCATCCTTAGACAATGACTACAACTGTAGCCCCATCATTTTTTCTCCAATTTACGTTTATATTATCCCGTTACGCAGAGTCAATGAGACCCCATATCGCCACTAGCGGGACATATATAGAGGATATTACATGAGTGGTCATTCAATACGGAATTTATTAAACGAGTTTTCTGAAATTGATAAGAACGAGCCTTGGCGAGTTTTTATCACTTTTAGAAAACGAGTTTAATAAATTTCGTATTGAATGACCACGAATGTAATGTTCTTTTTATATCATAAATACTAATTTAATAATTTACAGCGCTATATCCATATAAAGCTATAAAGCGCGCGTATTTACAACGCTAAACGTTACGTTATGACGTCACGTTACGTAGCATTGTTATTACACTAGTTGAATACGCAATTTATTCAATGGCTTTATTACACTCCGGCGACGTCATTTATGATATAAATAGGTAATATTACGCTGAAGTAGCGACATTGGGTTAAGTATTGTCTACTAGGGGCGTGGAACATTGATATATCGCGAGTTCGAAGGTCAAGAAAGATAATAATTTGACCACTCCCCGAGTAGACAATACATAGCCATGTCTCGTTACTGCTACGTAATTTTCGTTTTATTTTATACCTATTATAAAAATTAAGGCAGAATAAAATAAAAACAGTCGATATTTTCAAAAACGAAATAACACATTTTACACGAAAAATTAAAATGTATTAATTGGGTGTGAATCACACCCCGCTACCGTGAAATCATTTCAATGACGTCACATCATATTGAAGTGACGTGGTTTCTACCATTACAATATTTTGTACCTAGAAAACAACGAAATTGAAACCGTCGTGTTTGATTTGCGCATGCTAATCTGCATGTATTTGCGCCGGAAAATATGCAGGTATATAATAAATCCAAATACGTACCTATAAGCAGAATACACCAAAGAACTTTAATTGCCATCTTGCGAGAGGAAATGATTTTTGGAATACCATGAAGTGAGCTTGATTCTCCCAAATCCTTCAAGACACACGTGAGTTTCTTCGTTTCAGTCATTGCAAAAGCAGGGTTTTGCTTGTATTATTAAATTAGCACAATAACGTCAGACGTATTATCAAGACGCTCAATTCATAACGTGTCATTTCAGCCATGCATTGATTCCTTAGTCCTAATTCTAGCGACTTAAATCTGTAAGTGAGTTCGACGTCTAAGTCCGTGTGTGACACAAAGTCAAAGAATCATTTACATGAAACCCTTTCAAAATCTAATGCAAAATTCATTTGAAAAACAAAGTGACTGAAATCAGTGACTGATGGCATCGTTCGTTTTTCGTTTCCATTAATTATTAAGTACAAGAGAAAGTTGATGCAACGCATCAATGTCGCCGGATATCCATAGTGAAGTTATGCATAATACTAACATTATAGTAGTTGAATAAACAGTTATCAACTGAGGGGCATATTGGAACATCAGGGGTGGGGGTCAAGTGAAAATGTATCATAACTTGCATTGTTTTGTCAACGAAGTGAATGATAATTGAAGCCTTTCATTGTTTAGGATCAATCTTCATTCCAAAGTAGGTTGACCATACACACAACCAACAAATTATTGATCATAAACAGTAATGGAAATCAGAAATCTTGCCAATCATTAGTCTTAGTATGTATACAGTGCTTTCATTAAGGAATAATTATAAGATTTGTGAATTCCACATACACTTTTCAAGATGTTTGTCAGAATATTTGAATTTTATTATTTTTCAATAAAACCACAAAACAGACAATTTAGGATTTGCATGCAATAGCACGTCATTTTACCTTTCCTCTATTAAAGTCAACAGTGGACACCTTTGCAGCAATCTACTTTTAAAACAATGAGATAAGGGTTAAATCGCTGAAGACATGAGTTTTCTCTTTTTCTCAAAATGATATTAGATTGGCATCCTAATTATATCATACTTTAACAAATGTTGAAATGTAGTCCACTATTTATAAATTAGACCACCTTCGAAATATAATATATACTAAACAGTTAAATCTCATTTAAATTGTTGTATAATTTAAACTTAATTTCAAACATAAACTGAGCCCTACAACATGTTAATTTATTTTAATTCTTTCCTTCCTTTTTTATAATGAAAATAACAGGCTACTCATGTTTTAAAATTATATTATGATGAGCGCCCTTGTGTCAATAATGCATAACAGTATGCAGATCGGAAGCAATATGCCTTTAGGGAATTAAATGACACATGTAGAATTGTCAAGGACGAAATAACTTTGTACGAAAGACCCGATTCTTTCTTATTCGCAGAGGTGTCGTTCTTGAAACTCTCTTTATAGGTAGAGAGTGTTCGTTCAAAGTAATTTTTCTATTAAAAATAGTTTTATCTTGGTTTGTTCTTTTCTTCATTTGTTTCGAACCAAATAAACATTTTAAATCACCTACGATTTATTATTTGTAAGTGAGTGTAAAGAGCTGCTCTCTGCAAAGGAGATTGATCTACGCAGTTGGTATTTGCGAGTCACGCGATCAACAGTTTTAGCTTAGAAACATTTCGTATTTTAGATATACATGGATAAACATTATAAAATGCCTTCTTCACAAATCAAGACATCTCTTTGAACATGAAAATAACATTCAGTAAGTTAAAATTGCCATTAAAAGGAGAATCGAGGTCATTTTCATCTCGATATTTACACATAACAAACAGTCTGCTTCAGGTGCGCGTATATAGAAAAATAAGACTGTGCGACGTAAAGGTTTGTAGTTATCGCCTTTTGAGTACATGTAGTATATAGTGTAAATTAAATGAATACCAGTCTAGCTAATAGGGACTGTTTTGTCTTCGTAAATAAAACAAAAAAACATAAATGCGAGTCAAAATAAAGAAACTAAAAATACCTAAAACATCGGAATATTTATTTCTTTTAGATGTGTCATTACTTAGTGTTTTTAAACAAACACAATTGTAATATGTTCAAGACATCTAAATGTGTTTCTTTCTAATAATAATCCCCCCTCCCATGTGATTTCCGAAAACCTATTAAAAATAGAAGTCGCGGGCTTCTGCCCGGCAACTAATTAACCAATTATCTCTTTACTATATACAACAAATCTGCAGCAGACGACTTGAAAAACATTAAGGTACAATTATGGTAACTCTGTTTAAGGGAAGATTTGAAAACATTGTAGCAAAATGAAAGTGCTGTTTTTGAGCAGTTGCTCGTTTGTAAACAAAATTTCTTCAAGAGTCGTCTGCTGCTGCAGAAATCATTGTGAGAAAAGTGGCTTGTTTCAGTCAATACCTCCGTTTCCCCAAAAAGCTTTCAGAGGTCGTCTGTGTATGTTTCATCAGAAAACATATGGACAATTGTTCACGTAGTTTAACTGTGTACGACGTCATAGCATCTACGAGCTCACTTTACATTCGGCTGCCTCTCTTGGGTGTGTATGAATAAGTTCAAAAACTTGCTGTATGTGGGAAATAATTCAATTTATTTTGATATGTCACTAACACATTTAAACACACATTAGAAGCATGAATAAGTTCAATAAATTGCTGTATGTAGGAAATAATTCAATTTATGTAGATGTGTCACTAACACATTTAAACACACATTAGAAGCATGATTCAATTGTAATATATCTATAGGTGCTACCTATTTATGAAAAAAACGCAAGATAATTATAAACAAAATTTAAAGAGCATACTTTGGCCATAACAAAGGATTTATAAGTAATTGACTAGACAATAATAATGTTAATGTCACGTGTCTTGCATTATCAAAACATATTTGCAATTCGTATTGCTGTCGTCTATTATTACGAACAGAAAATATTAAAGTAAAGACTTTCAGAAAATCAAGGAATACATTTATAATGCACGAGGTTAAAACATGAGGGCCAAGATGATCCTTAATCGATCACCTGCATTATGGTAAAGAAGCAAATAGATCAGCCCTTTTCTGATGCCACCTGGCGACTGCCTTTTTCAAGCAGTCAATATGACTGGAACAAATTATGTAAAGTTTCACATTTCTGCTAAACCCTTTCCCTATTAGAGACGGTTTCTGAGGCCTATGCAACGATTTAGGAAAGGATTGTCGCAACAAGAACAATTGCTTCTTATGAGACAGTTATCCTTTTGCCACAATGTTTGATAAATAACTATACCTTGAATGATTCAGTCAATAGCTCATGTATAGGAATTTGGGGTCTTTCATGTTGATACCACTTTTTTGCGGGAAACGACGTCGCTCCATTGACGTTACGCCAAGATGAAGTGTAACGGAAATGACGTCACGTCCTTCTTTGGCTACGATACAGTCAAAATTTAGTTTCGGGCGTAGAAGGCTAATGCTGTCGTTTTTTTGACGAACGGGAAAACATATTTCTTATAGATTTTCATTTATTTTTAACTTTTCGTACAAATGTTAATTCCAGCACTTTAATGATCTTAAATATCAATTTTAAACAAATTGATTAAAAAGACGACAATAATTTTCAATCCGTGTTTTTCTGCTCATTTTATACATACCCAAAATATCGATTTTAAAAAAAATGGTTAAAAAGCCGACAATAATTTTCAATCTGTGTTTTACGTCTGCTTTTTATACATATCCAAAATGGCCGCCCCCATGGATTTTTCCAGTTTCATTTCAGAAAGCTTCATGGGTTATTGAAAAAAAAAAATCAAAAAAAAATCTCACGCCCGTTACCTATAAGCGAAAAAACCCATTTATGTTTTTTGTTCGTATTACACAACACGTCAAGACAAAAGTTTCCCGAATTTGTATTTGAAAACATGTAAGTTGACAATTTAAAATGAAACGGAAAACGGGTTTCACTTCTGATGCGACTGCAGCAGACGAATTTTAATAACATCGTGGCAAAAGAAGAAAGTGCTGATAATGAGCAGATTCTCCTTTTGTCATAATATTTTCAATTCTATCCAATAAATAAACTTTTATTTACAGAGGGTTTTAATATATGTTTTCAAAGTCGTCTGTTTCAGTTTTGATGTATGTGGGAAAGGGAAAAGAGATTCACTCATACCAAAATTCCGTGTACGGTTATAACATTTCTGGTGTCTCGATTTTATATTGCGATTGAAGTGATTCTAAAATAATGGCTTTGTATATCGATTACCAACATTTCATATTGTGATATCAGTGACTGATGGCATCTTTCGTATTTCGTTTCCATTAATTATTAAGTATTAACCAATTATCTCTTTACTATATACAACAAATCTGCAGCAGACGACTTGGAAAACATTAAGGTACAATTATGGTAACTCTGTTTAAGGGAAGATTTGAAAACATTGTGGCAAAACAGAAATTGCTGTTTTTGAGCAGTTGCTCGTTTGTAAACAAAATTTCTTCAAGAGTCGTCTGCTGCTTCAGAAATCATTGTGAGAAAAGTGGCTATTGCTTGATTCAATCAATACCTCCGTTCTTCCAAAAAGCTTTCAGAGGTCGTCTGTGTATGTTTCACCAGAAAACATATGGACACTTGTTCATGTAGTTAAACCGTCATAGCATATACGCATTCACTTTACATTCGGCTGCCTTTCTTGGGTGTGTATGAATAAGTTCAATAAATCGCTGTATGTGGGAAATAATTCAATTTATTTTGATATGTCACTAACACATTTAACACACATTAGAAGCATGAATAAGTTCAATAAGTTGCTGTATGTGGGAAATAATTAAATTTATTTAAATGTGTCACTAACACATGTAAGTTGACAATTTAAAATGAAACGGAAAACGGGTTTCACTTCTGATTCGACTGCAGCAGACGACTTTTGATAAAATCGTGGCAAAAGAAGAAAGTGCTGATAATGAGCACATTCTCCCTTTGTCATAATATTTTCAATTCTACCCAATACATAAAATACAGAGGGTTTCAATATATGTTTTCAAAGTCGTCTGCTTCAGTTGTGATGTACATGTATGTGGGAAAGGGAAAAGAGAATCACTCATACCAAAATACCAAAATTCCGTGTACGGTTATAACATTTCTGGTGTCTCGATTTTATATTGCGATTGAAGTGATTCTAAAATAATTGCGTTGTATATCGATTACCAACATTTCATATTGTGATTGAAGTGATTCTAAAATAATTGCTTTTTATATATCGATTACCAACATTCATACTATTTAATACAAATATCATGAGTTAAATATTTTCCAAGACTCAGTTTAAACCACACAAGAACACATGATCCGAAATCAGGATGGACTGCCCGTGGGCAAGACGCATTTCTTAGCCTATACTATTTTGTTTACCCAGGGGGTCCTGAATGAGTGTTCTGTCGGCGTGAGGTCAGTGATAATTGAGCAACCCGCGAGAAAAACCAACATTATGGCATCTGCGTAATGTAGCGACCCAGATCAGCTTGCGCAGTCCGCGCATACTGATCCGGGCCGACACATTTCGTCTCAAGGGGATAGAGGTATAGCGTAATGATTCCTGAAACAGAAAATACAAAGTAGGCGGAAAGTGTCAGTCCGGGTTAGCCTGCGTGGCATGCTTAGACTGATTCGGGTCGATACTTTACGCAGAGTCCACACTGTTGGTTTTCTCGCGGGACGGCTCGTATTATGTTGAAAAAGACGTTAAACCTCAATAAAAGTATGCCCGAACATTTGTTTGGTTTCCAAATTAGACCACGTGTAATCATTGTATTAGAAAGCATAACTAAAGTAAACAATGTTTCAAAACAGCTCTTCTCCTTTGGCATCGATAGGCCTTCTTACATTATGACATTAGTTACTTTTTACTGTACAATTAAGATGAACCTCAACAAGTTGTTGAGAGTATCAGAGCAACGTGGAACGTCTTCTCTCTAAGTATCAAAGTGATTAACTTTTTCCAACGTACGACACATCTGTAGCAAACCTTTAATCAAAATGTGGTAACTCTCTATATACAAAAATATTGAATACAGCAGAAAACGTTGTGGCAAAGGGAGTAATTGCTTATAATGAGCCATTTCTCACAATGTTTTCAAAAGCGCAAGACATTGGTTATATTTTACATCAATTAACAGACACCTTAATATAGTGTGGAGAGTATCAAAACACCGTGAAACTTCTTTCCTTTAAAGGCTATTGCTACAGTTTCATCATTTTTTTTAAACGTTCAGAATGTTATGAAAGTTGGTTTGTTGATAGGTTTTTTTAGCCGAGCCCCGGTATCTCAGTCGGTAGCGACGCGGGCTGTCAATCCAGGGGTTGTGAGTTCGAATCCCGGCTCGGCCAACTTTCTTTCCGACGATTGACAAAAGTCAATGCGACACGCGTCATTCGTCTTCCACCAATTGGCTAAGTCTATGTGGAAAAGCAGCCTGTTGCTTGGGAAGATTGTTGTGTGGAGTACTGGTGTGAGAAAACCAGGAAATGCATGAGTAGGTGATATAACTGAGAAATTGTTAAAAACGGCGTTAAACCCCAATCAATCATTCAATTGTTGATAGTTTATTACATATTCTTCAGAACTATAAACTAAAAATATTGGGTAACCAGGCTTGGAAAAGTTTCCTGAGCCTTTCTTCAGCATACCTCATACTTTTGCAAATGTAACCGCAGGTTGATCTAGATCTACATTGGTGGTACTTCTCATTTAGTGACACTTTTTTCGTCTCTAATCAATAATTATCTTTTACGTAAAATATACATTAAGCGTAAGAACCAAAACTGTCGCGATCGCCTTTAAGTATTAATATTGCAATAAGAGAAAGCGTCTCATACAATGAAGGTAGATAATTCTTGTAAAATCAATTTAAACTAAATGACTGTTTACGTCTCTTTGCCTGGTACCAGTAGAACAGAAGAACTGTTCTGAGATTAGATTAACTACACATAAATATACTTCAAAGTTTAATAGATTATTTTAAACTTAGTTATTTTACATAGTTTGTAGAAATGTGCTTTCATCGTACATTAATCACGCTCAATGTCTTCTTAATGTTGATACATTTACAGCAAACTTGATCTATAAATTCCCTTTTAAAATACGTTTAATGGAAAATTTACATACAGTACATAGTAAACAAACGACCACAAGGTTTCCAAATGTATTTGGTACCTTACTATTTCAAAATGAAATCATCTACTATTGGAATGTATTTCATATGCTACAAGCACACGTGAATTCACAAAGCCATTGCTAAGATACATCCTTCAGCAACCTAATGGGTCGAAATGCCGAATGTCCTATTACATTTGACAGTATGTTGTCTTGTAGTAACTAGTTTAACCGATGCAATTTTACATGGCTAAACAAAGATATCGTCATTCTCTTAGGAAATATTCTATAAAAGACTGTGTTCATCCTAACGTTGATATTTCGTCAGTATATATGTACGATGTATCGCATATGCTTATTATAACATTGATACTTTAAGTAATGTTCAATTAAGATCATTAGCACGTTATGCGACACAAACCATGTTCATTTGACGCTTTGACCATTGGAACAGGTTTCTGTTTTCACGTACGCGTTTTGGTGCAAGGACTGAACATTTTATTTAGTACAATATTCATATAGGTCACAATACACCAAATATCTTCTTTCTTTCCATGTTGATCGACTAGTTTCAACCCTCAATTGTCACACTTTCTTAGTGATTCCCGTGAATAACATCCTATATCATTACATATATTTAATGCGAAAATGTTTACCGTCATTTTGGACCAAATCGGCCACGGACAAAACCGGAGGTTCACATTTTATATTTATTAAACAAGGTCAAAATACGAAAAATGATCAAATCAATCAGTTCCAGTCCGTACTTTACACATTTACAAGGATTTTAAACTCAATCTCATATGTTCAATGCATTCTGGTATACACTCATTTCTATGCAAACAAAGTTGTTTACGGTTTATGTGCATGACCGCGGATGTATTTAGCGTCATTTGACCTTTAGAACAATTTCCTTGTCCTTATGGATATGTTTTTTCTATTTGTTTACAATGAATGATATAAAATGAAAGCACAAAAGCAAATATTAGACCGCGGATGTATTTGGCGTAATTTTACCCATTAGTAAAAGCTTTGCATCACGTATCTTTCTTCTTCAAGTGAAGATAT
The DNA here is from genome assembly GCA_031761405.1 of Serripes groenlandicus. Classification (NCBI taxonomy): domain Eukaryota; kingdom Metazoa; phylum Mollusca; class Bivalvia; order Cardiida; family Cardiidae; genus Serripes; species Serripes groenlandicus. Next base: position 34,859,311 of record JASEVX010000002.1, read on the forward strand.
AACGTTTAGTCCGTGCAATCAAATTGAAACTTATCTATGTTATATCCTTGTAACCCAAATTGATGTTTTCATTGTCACTTATTTACACGAACATATCGATTAATTATTTACAGGGACAATTTCAGACGTATTTATTTTCGAGCCGTATTTAGACTTGCAGTATAGACACAGTTCAAGAATCAGTTGAATGATTTCAACATATGTAAGGAGTGAAGCTCCCATGTAGAATCCCATCGCCCCACCAAGGTCCGAGAGGAAACGAATTGTAGTGTACAGCGGCTCTTCGAATATCCTTTCGAAGTTATGATCCTCAAAGTAAATATTTATGATCAGAAAATTAGTGACAAAGTCTTCATATGTTTCTTTTGTTACGGAACCATCAGTTTTCAGCTTGTCGCAGCTTGACAACATAGAGGAAATATTCTTTTTACATACTTGCTCCATCAGGACGTGTTGAAGATAATTTGCATTTGGCCATTTTCGTCCTGTTATGGTAGTCGAATAAGTATCTGCATGACACCTAGGTGGACAATTGCATGGAAGAATACCCTGCTCTATAGCTTCTGCTGTTAAGGTTGTACATACAGTATCATCGTCATTGTCTATGCTACAAATTATTTCGTCTGCATCAGTATCGGGAGAGTCATATGGTGTACAATTGCATGCTTTGATTATGTGATCCCGATAACATTCAGCGTTGCATGTGGCAATGGAGTACGAGCTGTCACTTTCCTTGCACGATCCGTAATTTCCACCGAGTCTACTTACTCTGACCAGTTTAAGTCCAATATTCGTCTCATATCCAGGGTTCAGAACGAAACTGTCTTTATCAGGAAGTGCAAACGTTCCGGGTTGATGAATCGATAGCCTCATCCCGTACCCGCTGACGAAATGTTCGATGTACTCATCTTTTTCTACGATAAGAATCATTTGGAGACCCTTGGCCGAACCGCTCGTTTGTGATATTGCATTAAAATTGAAGGTGAAGCAGTTGCCGAATATTGGTGATTGAAACTGTAAGGTCTGGTTTTCATTGAAAAAATATTGATACCCTGAATAAAAAGAAAACATTCATATGATGCGTTATGAATATAGAATACAATAGCATACGTCATGGCAGAGTGATTGCAATGCAGAACAAATTGTTTGACAAACGATGACACATGTATTGTATATTCCGATCCATATCATGTCATTTGCTCACTGGAGTTTAACAGCAAAACCACTACTTGTAACGGTTGAAGAAGACCATGGCATATAACCACTTATTCATTGCGCTGATTGAGAGGAACTGGTTATAATATGAAGTAGATACATGCATGAGACGTTATTGTCGCTGTTAGTGTAGACAGTGATTGATTGATTTGGATTTAACGCCTTCAGTCATATCACGGCGGCAATGTATTTCCTGTCTTTCTCACACCAGTACTTTATACAAGTCTTTCCAAACAACTGGCTGTTTTTTATCAAATACTATTTGTACATTGGTGGAAGACGAATAACGCTAATCGCATTGAATATTTTCAAACGTCGGAAAGAGTGTTGGCCGAGCTGGGGTTCGAACTCACAGTGTATATATACATGTTCTATCAAAAAGAGAGTTTACTTTACCTTGGAAAAGTATGTTATGGAGCATATCATCCAGTTGGTGTCCCATATCCTCACGCGTCTCTCTCGGCAGACTTCTATACAAGGTAAGCACTCGTTGACGCCAGACATCAAACCCGTCCCTCACCTTTGGTTCGTCTTCATAGTCATTTGAAGTACTCGCATTTTCGAACGCCTCTTGTGTTTCATCGTAAAAAGACCCAATTCCATTCCATGGATTTGCAGTTTGTGATTCTGAGTCCAGTTTGTTCAGTAGTATCTCATTCATTTCATCATTAAGAGTTAATTGGCTATACTTAATTGGATTACTGTTACAAACTGTAATCGCAGGAAATGGTAAACTTGCATGGTCCAAGGTCACAGACGTTTTTATTGGGTAGGAATAGAACTCGTCGAATAGACCAACGATTTGGTATGTCGATAATCCAACAGCGCCTGTTAAAATATTTAGAAAGGTTGAGAGCATAGGAGGAAGGCATTCTATTAATAAATATAATATAAAAAACGTATATCATATAACATAATATTTTATTTCATTTAATGCTTAACGATGAGATACGGAGTTCTATCAGTGAGATATAATCCATATCACCACACTGTGAGTGATACAGGTATGACGTCATTTTCCTAGTTTCCGGTCATGGTATACTACACACGTTACATATATATAAAGAAATACGTAATGGGTATATTATTAGACCGGATACAAGCATTGCCTTGTGATAAAAAACTTATCTTATCTTTACCCTTGTATAATTCCGTATTCCGTAAATTTAACAAATCGGACTTATTGTCATTGTCTGACATTGTGTAGTAAACAAATACATTCACACAGATAATTCCGCGTGTGAACAGGTACGAAGACACCAAATAGTTCCATTATGTCATCATCAAGTATCAGAAAAGAAAAAGAAAATTTGTTTGTTTTGAGTGGATATGGAATATATTTTAACTCGAAGTGATACAATTTTAACATTTTCAATTGTATCACTTCTCGGTGAGATATATTCCATATCCACTCAAAACAAACAAATATTCTCTTTTTATCAGATGACAATGCTTGTTTTCGATCAAATATACCCATTACGTATTTCTTTATATGTCGCATGTGTACTATAACATGACCGAATCACTATTTTTGTATTGATCCGCGAATGTTTACAAAATGGCTGAGAACGTGTATCCAGTAAACACAAACCGTCACGATAGATAAACGAGGTAAATGAACCATTATAGGTCATAACAATATTTGTTTGTGTGATTAGTTAGTTGTTTATTAAGTATAACATGTTGGGACTATTTTTTTACTGTGGATTCACTTAAACCCTTAACTCTTTCAGCACCAATGGCAATATTGAGAATTTCGCAAACAATAAAATTCCAGGGGAGTCAGCTCATAACGAGCTGTATCACATGAATTCAGCATAATTTGCAGTTTAGTTATCAAAATATTCCGAAAATCTGATTACATGTAAAAAATTAAGACGGCCGATGTTGACCATGGAAGAGTCTTTTTTAAACAATTCGGCGCTGAAAGAGGTAAACGTATTATTGATAGAATGCCGTAGATTTAATCTAAAATGAAAATAAATTCATTAATTATTTGACTTTTTTTTTGTTCTATATTAAGTTATGTAGGAGAAATGTATGAGTTCAGAAAATCCAAAGAGAAAGAAAGGATATATATGAAATTCTGTGAAATAAAAACCAATGTAAGGAAATCTACACACAATACAAGTGTCTGTGAAGAGCTTGGAGTGTGTCTCCTTTTTATCAATAGATATGTTAAAAAGTGAAAAATAATGGTTCAAACTGATTATTACAGAAAATATCTTATTGGAAATGGTATACGAGTCTTAAAATGAATATTGCGCATATGACTCTAAAGTTTGGATTGCAAATGTTAACAATATGTTAAGTGATCATGTCTTTGCGCAAGCGTACGGCAAAATCCATCATCAGTTAACAGTAAACCATTCGTTACTTTTTTAAACAACGCCTGTTTGATATAATTTTTTAAAAAACATTATGCAGTTATTTCTAATGCATCTTCTTTGCAGCTTTATCAACATATAAAATATAAATTTGAATATGAACACTATTTTCGATAAATTGCCGTTTAATTTACGTATATTCATTTGTATAATACGAACATTTTAACAGTCTTTGAAAAAGTACATAGAAAATAACTTATCTGATATAAAAGAGGAAAAAGACGAATATAATTTTATTTTAACATGTCATTTATATATGTCAATATATATCCGTTCGACGAAAATTTGTGAAAAGTTATTTTTATGTATGTTAGACAGAGTACGCTAAAATGTGTACAACTATGGACCCTACACACTCTACCAGCTTGCATATTATTTATATATATGTATTTATAGAAAGAACATAGTTAATTCACATTCTGTTTACGCTAAAATGTTTTCCATAAGAAACAATAATTGATACAGGATTTCTGATACTTTTGTATTGCACATGTGTCATACATATGTATACATGACTATGTACTTATGTGCTTGTCAAATAAAGACATATCTATCTATCCATTTTAGGACCCATGTATTCGAAACAAGGTAGACAGTGCTTTAGATAAGGAGGCTCAGAACATATTTCATTCACGTTCTAAGCGACTTATTTGACAGTCAAACACTATGTTTAAAGTATCCATACAATAGGGTTCGTTGAGTAATGAGATATATATTGTGGGGGAAGCCTCCTTGTCTAGTACGCCGGGTAATTAGCCCTACCGATCATAGTCGTTCTTTTCCGTTTTACTTCGAAATTGAAATACAATTTGCCTATCAGGTTAATTAATTACTTACGAAAATTATTTGAATCTTCTTTATTTTAGACAGCAATGGCCCTATTAAGGTATATATAATATTCAATTATACATCAATAATTTGACATATTGTTTGATGTTTAACGCCGCTCTCGAAACTTTTCAAGTTGTATCACGGCGTTTCCTGGGTTAGTTGCCATTACTACTGGTAAATTTATCCTGACACAAGCCAGTCAGTCGTTATGCTAACCCGGCAACCCTGGTCGCCAAGGATGGCAGCATTTACTTCCGTTTTTAAAGTTTTTGGTATTACCCACAGTATGTTCATACTATATCAAATAGTTCGCGTGCTCAGTTCTTGATGGAGGTTGAATTATTTCCGGATTCCAGACAGTGTCACGTATGTTTAAGACTAAACCAAACAGTATATGAATTATGTATTAGGGGCTGTTTTCAATATTTAAAACAAAAGCAAACAGATAAAACAAAATCAGTGATACTTTCATACCATACACCCACCATATTACTATATGGAACAATATCGTTTCTTTACTGAAAGTCAAAATTACAAGAATAGCAAAACACTGCGCAGTTGCTTATGTTTCACATATAGAATGTGTCACACATGTGAGACAAAAAACGATCTTTTATTTCACTTACCCTTAGATTGACAAATTCATTTGGTCATCTTTTGCCGAGGGAATTGATTTAAAGAAATTATAACCACACCAAACCAAACCACCAAGGTTCGAATAAGTTAAAACATTGAAAAACGAATTTCTTCAGCTTTTAGAACGATAGTTGGATATGAGTTCACACAATCAGGAATTATACTTAGAAGACCACCCAAAACAAACAATAAATCTCTTAACAAACTGACTTCCATGAAGAATTATAACTCTTCGAGAGGACAAAACAGCAAAGGCAATATTGTGTTGGCCGCCATGTTAATTTTGTCACGCTTGAAATTTACAATTTTGAATTGCATCCCTGATGTACAATTGTTAAAGATAAGTGTGATGTTAGTTATTAATATATTTCTAGAGTTTTTGTTAGCATTTGCAAATTATATATGATCTAATAATGCTAATCGTTATGTCGAAGACTCTTAAATTGCTTGTCTCAAAATCGTTAGAAACTATACAATCTGAAGTTTTTTCCTCAACCCATGTTGCAAACAGAACAGAATGCAAAATTACATTGTGTCAACATATGCTAATCTAGAGTCATTCCTGTATTTCCATCCTTTCTAAACCTTATGTATACACTCGTCATGATAACAATTTACAAATACGATTATCCACAATGCACGTCTGAAAAATATGTCATAAAATGTAATGTCATCGAGCGACGTATTAAGAGAAGAGAGCGTCAGCGCGATGATGAAATTATTTTACACAGTCATGCTATACTTTCGGTCTTTATAGAACAAAATATGTTTTCGAAGTCGTCTGCTGTAGATTTGTTGTATGAGGGAAATTATTAATATATAAAATTCAGTTATTCTTGCAAAAGATAATTTCTAAGATCAACTTTTTCGAAAGATCAATCTAATTCGTTACTGGAATAGGCTGATTAAGTTTAAAGATATTCAAATAATAAAACATACATTTAATCAAGATTGTAGTCATAATAACTGGAGCAGTGGACGTAGGGACTGGCTTAAAGGTTCCGATGGAGATCAAATTTGTGAAATGTTGAAACTTCTACACATATTGCTAATAGTGACAACAAAGTAAGTGATAAGTAGTTCAAAACTATTTAGGCAGTAAACGTTGAAAAGTCATTCAAATGTAAACAATTTGGCTTAATGGGTATGTCTACCCAGTAAAATTGAAGCATAAACAATCAATATTTAGATGTTTATTGTACTGTAAAGTGAAAATATTACTCTTATTTCATCTCAGAATTATGATTCTAAAATTTCAAGACAACTTTCAAACAGTTTCAAAACTTTGACTATGCTATCTTTAATCTGGAGTTCAACTAGCTCCATTTTATCAGGTTTTATAACACTAAGATACAAATCAGTTTGAAAACATCGAAGAAAATAGGAACTCTTCTAGTAGCATTCGGGCGAATAGTTTACAAACCATATTAATTTAATGACCTATATTAAATTCAAAAGTGGGCTTAACACTGTAAAACTGCAGAAAAATGAGCTGTCACTTCTTGCACAATTCAGATGTGCTAGCTTACTTCTTAGAATCGAGATCGGACGATTAAATGGAGAAAGCCCTGACAAAGGAATATGTTAAATGTGTCAATCAAATTATGACGAAAATCTTTTTTTGATAAAATGTGACTTTTATATTACCGTAACGTCCAAGAGTGAGGCTAAAAAATGTAACGTTTATTTACAATGACGTGAACTTGAAGTTTATTTGAGGATCAAATAAAGAAAGCGTAAACGTAATTGTTACATTTTTGAAGTCGCAGTTATATTCGGATTGAAATATGAACAATTTCGTCATAAGTTTCGATTTAAGCTTTAAATAAGAGATAAATGTTACAGAAACACATACTCATTGCATATATATGCAATTCACGAAAAAAACGACAAACAAGTGTAAGTTACAATTTAAATCATACAGAAACATGAGCGCTTTTGATTTCCCCTATGATTTTGCTGTTTTTTGAAATTCATTTTCCGCCATTTCAGGGTTTCTGGAAATATAATGTGTGGCATTTCGCTTTAGTGAAATATATTTTGTTTTACTCTCTTCGTCTGCCACCTATGTTTTCTTTTTAATGTGTATGTTTGTCTCAAATGAGAGCTTAGGTTACCTTTTTACCTATATGATGAGCCTGAAATGATGTTGAAACAAATATTTTCAATTTTATGTGAAAAGTCACCCAAATTAACCAGTTTTTACTCAATTGTTTTTATGTTTCGGGACATTTGTATTTTTTACCAGGATAAACATCGTATCATTTTAAATTTGTCAGAATTATAAGTTCTGAAATTTGAGAAAACGAAAACATATCGCCTAAAATTGTAAGTTCCACTAATTATATATTTCTCTTTATCGGCGTCCATGTTGTTAGATTTTGACTGTACACGGTCGAAATGCCGGTAAATGCTTCATGTAGTCTGCGAAGGGAATAAGACGTTATTGCAGGCTTAATCAGAGATAGATGCACAACAAATAGTCCATGGCTTATCGTTATAATACATAACAAATGTTCCGAGGCTTATACATATGAAACACAATATAGAGTCATAGGCTTACCATTTAATCTACTTACCTAACAGTAGAAGACACCAGAGCACTTTAACTGCCACCTGGCGAGAGGAAATAATTTTAGGGATTCCATGAAGCGAACTTGATTCCCCCAAATTTTTCAGAACATTCGTTAAACTCTTTTCTTCAGGCATTCTGAGAGGGAGTTGATTCAGTTCCAGTATAAGTTGAATTTCCTATAGAGCGAAAATCAGAAGGAGCATTGCTTTTTTCAAAATGTGACGACAAAAAATCACAGTCGTTACATCCTTTTCATAAACACTATGTGAGTGTTAAAATAATTTGTGTTTCATTTCTTATATGTAATATATGCCTGTAGATAAATAAATATATATATTTTTAGATAAATACATCTGTCATGATTGTTACCGCAACACTATTGGATTATTGTACAAACGACACATGAATTGTATAACTAAACCATTATTAATAATAGCTAAATTTAATTTTAAAAAATAAATATATATACATAACATCTGCATATTTTAGGAAGAATTGAATTCCTACGAATAATGTTATCCTTCAAAAGCACCACGAGTTGATTTTCATGTTTTTGATGGAAGCAGATATTATACTAAGATAGCATTTAATTATCTTACGATAATATACTACTACCAAAATAAAGTATGAGAAATGGCTAACAATTCGCGACAATAAACAGTTTAATGTCATCGGGAATATAATCCACCACGTTTTATTCCAACTCTACCAATCAGTCTCTAACACCTAACAAAGGAAATATTGCAAATAAATGAACAAATTTCAAATTCTTAAATCCGAGGGTCTGAACTTAGAACCATTCTTGTTACGTCATCAAAGCGTTTTGCACAACTCAATTAGCATTTACAATCGGATAATCTCCGATGTCGGTACTGTTTTTAATGATACGGCTATAAATATGCGTCAGACCTTAGGTGATTATTCATGGCATTATTGCAATATCATCCACGTCACACGAAAAGGGACCTTCAGAGATTTAATAATGCATTTCGATTCAGATCATATTACATATACACATCGTCTTCTCGTGCACCTATGACGTCTATTGGAATATGCCTTGTTCTGAATTGGGAAATCCCTGATCAGACTGCACGAATGTGCAGTGTGAACTTGATTTTCACCGGTAGCAAAGTGCCTAAGGTCCATTTTGCTGTAGCGTAACTCAAAAGATCATGTGGTTCTTGCTTTATGAAATCAACCTTTTCAATGAATATTTGTCATAGGCTGATGAACATACGTAAATGTTATCTCTGTATCATAACGATAAATATATTCGCTACATCTTATGATATGGTACACCAACTTGATACGGGAATAGTACCATTACAAAAAAAAAGTCAAAGTCACACAAATCCGTACCAGTTAATGTATTATTATAAGTTAGTTTGCAAATCAAACCTTTGTAGACATGTTCGATTTTTTCAATTAGAGTTATGTTATTTCACAACAAAAATCTAAATTACAAACAGAGAGAAAGGTGTGAAAACATTCACCATTAATATTTAACAGATTAATGATCCGGTGCATTATGTCTCCAGACAGGTTTTTGAAACCTATTTCCCAGTTGGTCTATTTAAACAGATTGATCATTGACCGAATCCGAATGATCAAAGTGTATATAATAAACTCATGTAAAATTTAGACGCATCTGTAGCAGACACATTTCGAAAACTTTATGGCTATAGGAGATCAAAGGTGATTATAGTATGTGTTGCACGTCTTGATTATAAGAGTGTGGGCATTTGATCAGATATGGTGAAGATAAATGAGAAAAGGCCTCTCGTATTTATAGTTATTAACGTTTAGGCCTAAATGTATTTGCCAAACAAGCCAACAGCTGCGACATATATATGGCATAATCTATAATGATCTAGAATACAGTCAATAGATGTGTATGGTTTTCCGTCCGTAGGCAATGTGTATGCACATTTCCTATACCATGTAAACAACCATTGTGTCCACAAATATTAATGTCGCAGTCACGGATATTCCTAAGTTCTGACTGGACGTAAAGAAAGTTGCAAAACAAATATGTTTCTAGATGAAATGATAACATAAGATAGTACTTACTCGATAAAGGAATGAAAATAAGTAATCAGATATCTGATAATTGGCGTGTAATTACATTCGTTTTCTATATTTAAAATGGGTCCAATCATAACTTATAAGGGTTTTCGACCTTTGACTTTATGTAGCGGATTATGTCGTAAGTTCTAGAGCGTCATAATAACAACGCACTGACAAACATGTTATGACGTTGTAGAAATTACGCTTCGATCAAAACAAAGTAATTATCTATAGAGGTCATGACAAGTTGACCAGCAACACCATTAACACATCCTTTTAAGATAAATGACGTCATTGAAATATGTGTTCACGTCATTCAAAATTCGATAAAGGTGCGTTATTGCTGTCGAAATATAGATATAACAGAATTTAAAATGAAAAATGCATTTCTACGCTGTAAGACACGTTGGACTACAGGTCTACTTCTTACAGGTGTTCCCCGATAGTTCGGTCGGAAGCGACGCGGGCTGTCAATCTTAGGCGTTTTGTGTTCGATCGACAGCTAGGCCAAATTTCTTTCCTACGTTTGATTAAAGTCTATGCGACAAGCGTCATTCTACCAATCGGCTAACAGTCTATGTGGAAAAAGAGCCAGTTGCTTGGAAAGAATGTTGTGTGGAGTGCTGTAGTTAGAAAGCAAGCAAATAAGTTTGGAGGTGAACTTACCGCCGTGATATGACTGAACAATTGTTGAAAACGGCGTTAAACCCAACTCAATCAATCGACTTCTACCAAGAAGCTACAACTTTGTTTATTTCACATGCAAGCAGACAGTGAATTATCTTGTGATACTTCGTGTATGTGCACCTTTGTTTATTTTACATGTACAGAATTATCTTGCGATACTGTGTGTATGCACATGCTTACCTAATTATCCGCTGTAAGCAGAGGAAATAATACCCCGACAATATTAAACGGTGTCATTATGTTTAATATATCTTGCCTTAAAATGTTTGGTTTTGTCTGAACGAATTTATTTTCGATCATTATAAATCGTGAATGATATAAAAAGAGAATTTTAGCTACGAATTGTTTACCTGTACCGATGTTCAAAATCACATCAGATACCTATCTTGGTTTAAAACTGTGTTTTAAACGGTACCGAGGTTGAGAATCGCACCAGATACCTATCGAGGTTTAAAACAGTGTTTTCCTGTACCGAGGTTGAGAATCACACCAGATACCTGTTTTGGTCTAAAACAGTGTTTACCTGTACCGAGGTTGAGAATCACACCAGATACCTGTCTAGGTCTAAACCCGTCTTTACCTATGCACAGCCCAAAGGCTCGACAAGTATCAATTCTCAAAGTTGAAACAAATACAGTTCATATTGAAAGTTAAGGACATAATAGTCTCTATAGGTTTATTGAAATGACATCAAACTCAAATAGTAATTAATACTAATTATACTATTTGTATGCATAAGTAACCGATTAACACATCCATCATTGAACTGTTGACAGCTCTGCAGAAGATACTTTTTTAAAACAATGAAGGCATTGAATAAACGATTTCCCTTGTGTAAACACTTTCTATATAATTGAACTTTAACATGTTTAGATAATGTAAAACGCTAAAGAAGCATTTCAAATATCGCGATCATCACTTTCCGTTCCCAGCCTTATTTATTTATTTATTGGGGTTTTACGCCGCTTTCAACATTATTTCAGTTATATCACAGCGACAGTTCACTTATTCATGATCCCTGGGTAAACAAACCAGTACTAGGCTAGAAAATGTGCCTTGCCCAAGGGCACTCCACCATGATCGAGGTGCCGCGACTGGGGTTCCCAGCCTTACAATCTCTGTCTAACATATTTTATTTTATTGCGATTTTACGCCAATTTGAACATTATTTCAGTTATACCACTGCGACAGTTCACTTATTCATGATCCCTGAGTAAATAAACCAGTACTAGGCTAAGAAATGTGCCTTGCACAAGAGCACTCCACCATGACCGTCATGCCGCGACTGGGGATCGAACCCGGGACACTCGGTTTCAAATCCCCGACGCTAACCACTCGACCACGGCGGATTCCTCCGAGTGTCTAACATAAATAAATAATAGGGAACTATAACTACCTTTACATATTTAAATTGACTTAATTTTTGATAATTACATAAAAGATGCCAAAGGCCGTACCCTGACATACTGAAACTTGTTCTTTTAAGCAGTTTGTTTGGTATTTCTTTTTGCCGCTTTCAACAATTTCTCAGTTATATCACGGCGTTTTCTGGGTAAGTCGTAATGCGAACTCAACAACCCTGAGCGCCATGGAGGGGATGCCATTACTACGATGTTCAAAGTATTTAGTTTGACACGGCAGGGATTCGAACACGCAAACACCCACACTCGAGTCGCGCGCTCTACACTACACCATCGAGGCGATCAGGTCAGCATACAGTGTTACCAAAACTGCCAATAATAACGCATTGACGTTCAAATGATCCCAGTTTTCAATTTAAATAGTTTAAACAATACGCATGAAAATTTAGTATATTTTTTCATTAAAGCCGAGCCGCGGTAGCTCAGTCAGTAGCGACGCGAGTTGTCAATCCTGGGGTTGTGAGCTCGAACCCCACCTCGGCCAACATTCTTTCCGACCTTTGACAAAATGTTGTGTGTGGTGCTGTTTGAGAAAACCAGGAAACATATGAGTAGGTGAACTGGCCGCCGTGATATGACTGAACAATTGTTGGAAACGGCGCTAAACCCCAATCAATCAATAAATCAATCATTAAAGCGGGAATTTGTATTGAAAATATTTTTAAAACTCATCTGTTTTGTAAAAATATGAAGACAACACGTTCCAAAACAAAACATTTGAAGTTTTTTTGTAGGATAAAGAGGTGCAGTAGAAGAGCATCGGCTTCTCGTACCAAAGGTCCCGTGTTTGAATTCCGTAATGAATGAGTTCTGCCTTTAGGATTGTCCCACTTAAATTACGTGGGTACTGGTTTTAAAAGTCTCCAGGAATCAGATATAAAGCCTGCTAAATTTAAGCTATAGGCCTGTTTTGAAATCGATGTAAAATACGTATGTATTAAACTAACATTTAAAGTTGAGAGCAATTTTCCTGATGCCACAAGGGGAACAACTAGGACACTAGTATATGCGGAGAGAATATATTCTACATGTTTATCAATACCATATTTTGCTGAGCGAATTTTCATAATTCTCAATGTTGCCAATTGTGTCTGGCTGACAGTTAAGACAGCTGACTTTAATTAACCCTTTCCCACAAACAGGCACTTTCTGGTGCACTTTCTGCAACACACGACATCTTTTGGAAACATTGTGGCAAAAGGGGAAATGAGCAAACACAATGTTTTGCAACTTTATTCACTAACCATATTATTATTATTTAGAGAGATTTCCCATAGTTTTGCCTACATGTTTCCAAAGTCGTCTGTTGCAGATTTGTTGTGTGTGGGAAAGGGATAATTGCGGAACGAACAAATATGTTGCGTTTAGCTTATTCAGCTCAATGTTCGTTCAGTAAGAATGAATAATCTACGACTTTGTTTGATACAATTTTATACATAATGTAAAGTATAACATAATCACATAACATGCTTTTAAAGTATTGTCCTGATTATGAGAATTTTATATTATAAATATACAAACCATAATAACAGTGCACCATTTGAATTGTAGTTTTACAAGACGAAATACAGATAATATAAACCCTTTAATATCAGAGTACTAGCTGAGGAGGAGAATACTGCTATTTTCCCAACAATTTCTTATCACACCACTAAACCCTATGTTGTGGGTATTCCATGGGACGATTCATTTGAGTACCCTGAATATTGGATTTTTACTCCCTTGTTAATCATTTGAAAAACAAAATAAAGGTAGACCAAGAAGTCGCTATATTAAAAGACCAATCAGAACTACACAACAGGAAGTGGATACCATTTACAAACCTCTAATAAAACTACACATTTTTCGTACCAATTGTATCACAGTACGATTCTTATTTACTCACATATTTTTTATTTCTTCTTTTTGTTCATCTTTCTTCTTCTTTTTCCTTCATACACATTGCAAAAAATATTGAAATGCATGGTACATTACATTTTCAAATAGGAGACATATATTGGAAAGTTTAAATTGTTGTTTGTATTGTTACATGTTACATGTTACGTGAAAACCCCGAGGAAAGACTATGCACCTTTTGTGATTTGCGAGTGCCAGAAGAAGAAACACATGTGTTGTTACATTGTTCATTTTATGATAATGAACGTCATTACTATTTTGATGAAATAGTAGACTCAGATGAGTGGATTACATTATCACCAAAAGAAAACCTATGCACTTTGATATGTGATTACCCAAGAAAAACGGCAAAATATTTATTATCTGCATTCATATAAAGAAGAAAAGAACTTTATAAATAAGAATCAACATTCAATCATTTCAACATTTTCATTATGTAACTGTACTTATTTATATGTTCATGTGATTTTCATACTTTCATTAATCAAATTTAATAATGATACTATTTATTTAATCTTTAATCACATCCTATATCTATAACTCTTTACTCTTTATATCATAGTTTCGCTTGCCATATTATAATGTATATTAATAGTGACTAATTGGTCCGTCGGGCCGGGTGTATTTATTTATATGTTTTTGTATATATGTATTGAATTCATTTGTACACATGTCACTGAAATACATGATTTACTTACTTACTTACTTACTTACTTACTTGTACGTATGTATATTTTGTGTGAAATAAATAATAATAATAAACAAAATTGGATTTTAGGATCATATGAGTATTTTTGGATATCAAATACTCTTCTTATTTAGAGCTCTGCTGTGAATTTAAAAACATCTTTGCAATATAAGACCGTATTAGCATGTGTCAACATTCACGAAACAGAGAACAAACATTAATTCTATCCCCGCTTCGAATGTCATTGTATATAAAATCCATAGTCCATATTTAAACGATGAAAACGAGACTTGGATAATAAATATCGATAGTGTATGTGTTACAAAATAAATGATTGAAGGATTTTATATTTGTTATATATTCAGTTACATTGTATTGGAAAGACGATAACAATGAAAGTATAGTTCGTTTTATAACTGAAACTTCTTTCCAACTATGACACCTTACATATATGTTCTAACTAGTGTATACATGTACACTAGAAATACACGTAATGGACGTGGTGAAGATGTTCTCGTTTATTCATACTATCCGTCGCAATTAAACCTTTCCCACATACAACACAACTGTAGCAGATGACTTTGATACATTTTGTCAAAATTATGGAAACTCTCGTTTAATGAAAGAACAGTTATTGACTGCTCATTATGAGTATTTCTACTTTTGCTACAGTGATTTCAGAAAGTGTTTGTATGTGGAATAAGGTTAAATGAACAGGTAATTCAACAGTTATAAGAGATACTGAATTGGTTTGAAGTCGCAGGCTGCAGAACAAATCTACATGAATAATCAACATGTATACTCTTAACGTCTTGTTCAATTACATATGTATTATACAATGCGCTAATTCAATACAATTCAATAATGTCAAAGCACTAAAAGTACTAATTGGATGGTTGTGTTTGCATTCGTAAATTCAGGTCAGACAGGCGTTTGCATATGTATGTACATAAGAGGTCACTGGAACAAATCAAATGAACACTTTGTTAACGGTCTTATCAAAACCTTATTGATACTATAGAAGTCACATTTTATAGAAAATAATAATGTAAATTAGTCTTAGTAAGTGTTTGTCTTGTCAATGTTAAACAAAATGCTTGTGCTAAAGGTTGTATTTTAACATACCTGTGTGACCTTAATTTACGATTAACAACACAACCGTCCAACCAGTACTTACAGTGCATTGAGCCAACAGTACTTTCGGTGCTTTTATCACATCATCTGTTGGCGCGAACATTACTCCGCTAAGGACTATTTGTCTCGGCGGAACCTTTGTTTCGGCGG
The DNA here is from genome assembly GCA_031761405.1 of Serripes groenlandicus. Taxonomy (NCBI): domain Eukaryota; kingdom Metazoa; phylum Mollusca; class Bivalvia; order Cardiida; family Cardiidae; genus Serripes; species Serripes groenlandicus. The sequence goes on from JASEVX010000002.1 coordinate 34,874,998, forward strand.
AGTTGTCTGTGTTAATAGGAACTTAGTAAATGTGCCTTGACAAAGCGCACTCCATAATGACCGCCGCTATTGGATATCGAACCCGGGACGCTCGGTTCCAAACACCAACCACTCGGTCATCGTGATATTTGCTATTAGTTCCAAACATTAACACTCGATCACGGCGGATTCCTTTTCCCACTTACAACACAACTGGAACAAACATCTGGTCAAAGTTATAGAAGATCTGAATAAATGAAGGCATATGTATTGAATCGAGTTGAAAACATTGTGGTAAATAGAGAAATTCGTCACGATGACCAATATCTCCATTTTTCACAATGGTTATGTGGGAATTGCTTCAGCCCAAATGAAGCAATCAGTCAATCTGATTGCTAACAAACAACCTTTGACTAAAATTGTTATTTTCTTCTATGAAAGATTTCTGGAAAATTAGTTTTCGTAGTGTTTTCCATCGTTGAAGAACAATGAGATCGTGCGGTAACTATCTATCTACAAGGAGGATAAATCAACATGTTTTAACATGTAAACCCTTTCACACATACATACGCTTTCTGATGCGACTGCAGCAGACGACTTTTGACAAACTCGTGGCAAAATGGGAAATTGCTGATAATGAGCAAATTCCAAATAATATTTTTTTATTAACTGGAAGTATTGCCTTAGAAAAAAGGACAGTCAGGTGGACGACAGACGGAGAGTGATCCGATAAGATCATCATGAGCCTTGATCTAAACATGCTACTACATGTCACATAAACACACCCCTTCTTATATATATATACGACCACATTCATTTTATTCGGCATAGAATAAGAGACCGCGTCTCATACAATAAAGGCAGATAAATCTTGTAAAATCAATTTAAACTAATTTACTGTATACGTCTCTTAGCCTGGTACCAGTAGTACAGAAGAACTGATTTGAGATTATATTAACTACATATAAATATACTTCAAAGTTTAATAGGTTATTTTAAACTTAGTTATTTTACATAGTTTGAGAAACGAGCTTTCATCGTACATTAATCAAGCTCGAGGTCTACTTAATTTTGATACATTTACAGCAAACTTGATCTATAAATTCCCTTTTAAAAACACCATTTAATGGACAATTTACATACAACACATAGTAAACAAACGACCACAAGGCTTTCAAATATTTCTGGTACCTTACTTTTTCAAACTGAAACCATCGACTATTGGAATATCTTTCATATGCTACATCCACAAGTGAATTCACAAAGTAATTGCTAAGATACACCATTCAGCAACCTAGTGAATCGAAATTCCGAATGTCCTATTACATTTTACAGCATGATGTATTGTAGTAAATAGTTTAACCGATGCAATTCTACATGGCTAAACAAAGATATCGTCATTCTCTTAGGAAATATTTTGTAAAAGACTGTGTTCATCATAACGTTGAAATTTCGTTAGTATGTATGGTGTATCACATATGCTTATTATAGCATCGATACTTTAAGTAAACTTCAATTAAGATCATTAGCACGTTATGCGACACAAGACATGTTCAGTTGACGCATTGATCATTGGAACAGGTTTCTGTTTCCACTTGGAGCATGGACTGAACGTTTTAATTAGTACAATATTCATATAAGTCACAATACACCAAAACAAAAATCCATTTGTTTCCATGTTGATCGACCAGTTTCAGCCCTCACTTGTTACACTTTCTAAGCGGTTCCCATCCAGAACAACGTATATCATTGAAAATATTTACCAGTAAGCTATAAAACAATCCAAAAAAATGTGGGCCATGCATCATGCAAGGAAGAATTCAACAGGCGAAAATGTTTACCGTCATTTTGGACCAAATCGGGCCCGGACATATCCGGTGTTTCACATTTTTTTTATTTATTAAACAATGTCAAAATACTAAAACTGATCAAATAAATAATTCCCAATGCATCCTTTACACATTTACAAGGATTTTAAACTCAATGTCTTATGCTCAATGCTTTCTGGTATACTCTCATTGATATGCAAACACAGTTTTGTTTACGGTTTATTTTCATGAACGCGGATGTATTAAGCGTCATTTGACCTTTAAGACATTTTCCTTGTCCTTATGGATATGTTTTTTTTCTATTTATTTACAATGCATGATATAAAATTAAAGCACACAAGCACATATTAGGCCGCGGATGTATTTGGCGTAATTTTACCTATTAGTAAAGCGCCCAAAATGACCTTAGTTGTCGACGGGCCTTAAAACACCATTCATTCATTCCTATTAGTAAAAGCTTTGCCAAGTATTTCATCTCGTATCTTTCTTCTTCAAGTGGAGATTTCTAAACATTCAATAAACGTTTAGTCCGTGCAATAAAATTGAAACTTATCTAGGCTATATCGGTTTGAAAAGCATGCGTGTAAATCGAAATGATGTCATCATTGTCACTTATTTACACGGACATATCGATTAATTCTTTACAGGGACAATTTCAGACGTATCTAATTTCGAGCCGTATTTGGACTTGCAATATAGACACAGTTCAAGAATCAGTTGAATGATTTCAACATATGTAAGTAGTGAAGCTCCCATGTAGAATCCCATTGCCCCACCAAGGTCCGAGAGGAAACGAATAGTAGTGTACAGCGGCTCTTCGGATATCATTTCGTAGTTAAGATCATCAAAGTAAATATTTACGCTTAGAAAATTAGTTACAAAGTCATCATATGTTTCTCTTGTTACGGAACCATCAGTTTTTAGCTGGTCGCAGCTTGACACCATAGAGGAAATATTCTTTTTACATACTTGCTCCATCAGGACGTGTTGAAGATAATTTGCATTTGGCCATTTTCGCCCAGTTATGGTAGTCGAATAAGTATCTGCATGACACCTAGGTGGACAATTGCATGGAAGAATACCCTGCTCTATAGCTTCTGATGTTAAGGTTGTACATAAAATATGATCGGAATCATCTATGTGACAAATTATTTCGTCTACACCAGTATCGGGAGAGTCATATGGTGTACAATTGCATGCTTTAATTATGTGATCCCGATAACATTCAGCGTTGCATGTGGCAATGGAGTACGAGCTGTCACTGTCTTTGCATGTTCCGTAATTTCCACCAAGTCTACTTACTCTGACCAGTTTAAGTCCAATATTCGTCTCATATCCAGGATTAAGAACGAAACTGTCTTTATCAGGAAGTGCAAACGTTCCGGGTTGATGAATTGATAGCCTCATCCCGTACCCGCTGACGAAATGTTCGATGTACTCGTCTTTTTCTACGATAAGAATCATTTGGAGACCCTTGGCCGAACCGCTCGTTTGTGATGTTGCATTAAAATTGAAGGTGAAGCAGTTGCCGAATATTGGTGATTGAAACTCTAAGGTCTGGTTTTCATTGAAAAAATATTGATACCCTGAATAAAAAAAAAACCATGTATATGATGCGTTATAAATATATAATCCAGTAGCATAAGTAATGGCGGAGAGGGCTGATACACATGGTTGCAATGCAAGACAAAGTGTTTAACAAACAATGACACATGTATTGTATATTCCGAGCCATATCATGCCATTTATTCGTTTGAGTTTAACAGTAAAAGTCTAACCCCCTGCTTGTAACGGTTTAGGAAGACCATGACATATAACCACTTATTCTTTAAATACGCTGATTTTTTTTATATATTATTTTTGATTTATTTTACATCGCTTGCGAAACAAGCTTTAAACTTATATTAATCACGCTCGATGTCTGCTTCCTGGATATTAAACCAGTACTTGCGCCGTTTGTGTGGAAAAGTCCAAAGGTAGAGCCCGCTCATCACGGGATTCGAACCCTGGACCTTTCGTACAAGAGGCCGACTCTCTACCTTTGTACCACTGTCTTCCACAAATACGCTGATTGAGAAGATATAGTTACAATATTAAGTAGATACATGCAAGAGAAGTTATTGTCGCTGTCAGTGTAAACAGTGATTGATTGATTGGTGTTTAACGCCTTCAGTCATATCACGGCGGCAATATATTTCCTGTCTTTCTCACACCAGTACTTTACATAAGTTTTTCCAAGCAACTGGCTGGTTTTCCTGAAATTCTGTTTGTTCATTGGTGGAAGACGAATAACGCTATTTTCAAACGTCAGAAAGAATGTTGGCCGAGCTGGGGTTCGAACTCACAGTGTATATATACATGTTCTATCAAAAAGAGAGTTTACTTTACCTTGGAAAAGTATGTTATGAAGCATGTCATCCAGTTGGTGTCCCATATTCTCACGTGTTTCTATCGGCAGACTTCTATACAAGGTGAGCACTCGTTGGCGCCAGACATCAAACCCGTCCCTCACCTTTGGTTCGTCTTCGTAGTCATTTGAAGTACTCGCATTCTCAAACGCCTCTAGTGTTTCGTCGTGAAATGACCCAATTCCATTCCATGGATTTGCAGTTTCTGATTCTTGGTCCAGTTTGTTCAGTAGTATCTCAGTCATTTCGTCATTAAGAGTTAATTGGCTATACTTAATTGGATTACTGTTGCAAACTGTAATCGCAGGAAATGTTAAACTTGCGTGGTCCAAGGTCACAGACGTTTTAATTGGGTAGGAATAGAACTCGTCGAATAGACCAATGATTTGGTATGTCGATAATCCAACAGCCCCTGTTAAAATATTTAGAAAGCTTGAGAGCATAGGAGCCAGGCACGCTATTGATAACAATAATATAAAACATGTATATCATATAACATAATATTCTTTTTTATCACATGACAATTCTAGTATCCGATCTAATATACATATTAAGTATTTCTAAATATGTCACATGTGTAATGCAACATGACCGAATCACTACTTATGTATTCATACGCGAATGTTTACAAAATGACTGAGAACGTGTACCCGGTACATTAAAACCGTCACGATAGATGGACGAGGTAAAGGGACCATTATCGGTCATATTTAATTTTAGTGTGATTAGGTATTAAGTAAAACATGTTGGGACTATTTTCTGACAGCGAAAATTTGTTTTTTGTGTGTTTCGTCATGTGATAAAAAGAATCTGACATCTGTTGACATTTTATAAAGTTTATAATACGTATAACAAATGTCTTGAACTTGTTTAATAACACTTTATATGAAATTACAACTCATGTCAGATCCTGTATATGTAGTATGACGTACTATTTTCTTTTGACCATATAATATTATTTTAACAGCTAGCCAGGCCCTTATGGTTGGGAGTTGATCAAATATCAGTTCAATATACGACATGGTTATATTTGTCAATTTCTCTCTACAGATTTACAACAAAGTTTAAACAAATTAAATAGGACTATTGACAGAAAAATTGATGCAGTTTTTTCTAATGCATCTTCTTTGCATCTTTATCAACATATTAAAGATAAATGCAAAAGAGACAACGTATAACCTAATAAATAGGTAAATCACTTAAACCCTTATCTCTTTCAGCGCCAATGGCAATTTTGAGATTTTCGCAAACAATACAAATCCAGGTGAGTCAGCTCATAACGAGCTGTATCACCTGAAATCAGCATTATTCGCATTTGAGTTATCAAAATATTCCGAAAATCTGATTACATGTGAAATTGAAATGCCTGATTTTGACCATGGAAGAGTCTACTTAAACAATTCGGTGCTGAAAGAGTTAGACGCATTATTGATAGAATGCCGTAGATTTAATAAAAATGAAAATAAATTGATCAATTGTTCGACTCTTTTTTGGTTCTATATTAAGTTATGCAGCATCAATTTGGGAGTTTAGTAAATCCAAAGAGATAGAAAGGATATATATGGAATTATGTGAAATAAAACTTAATGTTGGGAAATCTACGTATACTGCAATGGTCTGTGAAGAGCTTGGAGGGTATCCCCTTTTTATCAATAGATATGTTGAAATGTTAAAATAATGGTTCAAACTGATTATTACAGAAAATATCTTATTGAAAAAGGTCTACGAGTGTTTACATAAAAATTTCGCGAATGGCTCAGCGTATGGAGAAAACCATCACCTGTTAACAGTATACCTACCATTCGTTACTCTTTTAAAACAACGCCTGTTTGCTATTTTTTCAGAAATTAAAATGCAGCTATCTCTAATGTATCTACTTTGAAGCTTTATCAACAATTAACATATACATTTGAATATGAACACTATTTCGATATTTTGATTTACGTATATTCATTTGTAGAATACGAACATTTTAACATTCTTTATTTTGTTGAAAGCAATGGCCCGATTAAGGTATATATATACTATTCAAGTATACATCAATAATTTGACATACTGTTTGGTGTTTTACGCCGCTATCAATTCTTTTTAAGTTATATCACTGGGTTAGTTACCAGTAATACTGGTCCATTTATTCTGACACCAGCCAGTCAGTCGTTATGCTAACCTCGCAAACTTGGGTGCCAAGGATGGCAGCATTTACTTCCGTTTTTAAGGTTTATGGTATGACCCACAGTATCTACATAAGGTATCAAATAGTTCGCGTGCTCGGTTCCGGATGGAGGTTGAATTACATCCTGATGCCAGACAGTGTCACGTATAGTATATACATTGTGTATTAGGGCTGTGCTTAATATTTAAAACAAAAGCGAACAGATAAAACAAAATCAGTGATACTGTCATATCATATCATATCATACACCATATTGCTATATGGAACAACATTGTTTTTTTACTGAAGGTTCAAATTACAAGAAAAGCAAAACACTGCGCAGTTGGTTATGTTTCACATATCGAATGTGTTACACGTGAGAGACACACAACGATATTTTATTTCACTTACGCCACACTTATAACCACACCAAACCACCAATGTTTGAATAAGTTTAGAACGATAGTTGGATATCAGTTCACACAGAGCACACAACCTCTGGATTGAAAGCCCACATCGCTACCGACTGAGCTACCGGGACTCGGCTGCCACAAAGTGTTCAATCTTTTTCAGTAATTATACCTTCAATTATAGAGATTTTCCATATTTTTTAGTAGAAATTTTCAAAGTCGTCTGCTGCAGATTGTTCGTATATAGGAAATGTGGAACGAGCTTAATAAGCTCGATCTCATCAAGTTTTATAACATTAAGATACAAATCAGTTTGAAAATAGTAAAGAAACAGGTGAACTCCTATTCTAGTAATGTTTGGGCGAATAGTTTGCAAACCATTACTAATTTCGGAAAATTATCATTTTTAACCAGGATAAACATCGTATCATTTTTAATTTATCAGAATGATAAGGTTTCAAATTTGAGAAAACGAAAAAAGAACAATTCCTAAAAACGTAAGTGTCACTTATTTTATATTCCTCTTTATCGGCGTCCATGTTGTTAGATTTTGACTGTAAATGGTTCAAAATGCCGACAAATGCTTCCTGTAGTCTGCGGGGCGGAGGGAGGAAATCAGTCGTTAATGCGGTCTTAATCAAAAATAGATGCACAACAAATAGTCCATGGCTTATCGTTATGATACATACAAAATGTTCCCAGGCGTATAAATATGAAACACAATATCTAGATCTAGGCTTACCATTTAATTTACTTACCTAACAGTAGAAGACACCAGAGCACTTTAACTGCCACCTGGCGAGAGGAAATAATTTTAGGGATTCCATGAAGCGAACTTGATTCCCCCAAATTTTTCAGAACATTCGTTAAATTCTTTTCTTCAGGCATTCTGAGAGGGAGTTGATTCAGTTCCAGTATAAGTTGAATTTCCTATAGAGCGAAAATCGGGAGCATTGATTTTTTTTCAAATTGTGGAAACAAAACCACAGTCGTTACATCCTTTGCATAAACACTATGTGAGTGTTAAAAGATTTGTTTTTCATTTCTAATATATTATATATGCCTGTAGATAAATAAATATACTTTTTTTGGATAAATACATCTGTCATGATTTATTACCGCAACACTATTGGATTATTGTACAAACGACACATGAATTGTATAATTAAACCATTATTAATAATAGTTAAATTTATATAAAAAAATAAATATATATATAACATCTGCATATTTTAGGAAGAATTCCTGCGAAAACAATGTATAATGTTATCCTTCAAAAGCACCACAAGTTCATTTTCATGTTTTTGATGGAAGCAAATATTATGTTTATACAGCATTTAATTATCTTAAGATAATATACTACTACCAAAATAAATTATGAGAAATGGCTAACAATTCGCGACAATAAACAGTATAATGTCACTGGGAATATAATCCACCACGTTTTATTCCAACTCTACCAGTCAGTCTCTAAAACCAATAGCAAAGGAAACATTTCAAATAAATAAACAAATTTCAACTTCTTAAATCCGAGGTTCTGAAATTTTTCCATAGAAAGAGAACCCTTCTTGTCACGTCTAATCTCCGATATCGGTATTGTTCTTGGTGATACGGCTATAAACATGCGCCAGACCGTAGGTGATTATTCGTGGCCTTATTGTAATGCTATCTACGTGACACGAAAAGCGACCTTCAGAGATTTAATAATGAATGGCGATTCAGATAATATTTCATATTTACATCGTCTTCTCGTGCCCCTATGACGTCTATGGGAATATGCCAACGAGCTGGTGATGAATTGGGAAACCCTTGATCAGACTGCGCGAATGTGCAGTGTGAACTGGGGCTTCACCGGTAGCAAAATGCCTAAGGTCCATTTTGCTGTAGCGGAACACAAATGATCATGTGGTTCCGGCTTTATGGAATCAAGCTTTTCAATGAATATTTGTCATAGGCTGATGGGCATACGTAAATTTTATCTCTGTATCATAACGACAAATCTATTTGCTACATCCTATGGTACGGTACACCAACTTGATACGGGAATATTACCATCACAAAGTCAAAGTCAAACAAATCCGTACGTGTTATTGTATTACTATAAGTCAGTTTGCAAATCAATCTTTTGTAGACATGTTCGATTTCTTCAAATAGATGTTTTTTAGTAATATAAAACTAAATTCCAAACAGGAAAAAGGGTGTAGATACATTCACCATTACTAATTAATAGTTTAATGTTACGGTGAATAAAGTCTCCACACGGGCTTTTGATACCTATTTCCCAGTTGGTCTGTTTAGATAGATTGATCATTGACCGAATCCGAATTATCAAAGTGTATATAATAAACTCATGTAAAATTTATAGAATTTATGGGATTTCATTTTATTTTTATTGGGCATTCAATTATTTTGAACAATCCTAGTTTTATTTCAAAAGTAATAAGTAATATCAAATTCCGTTTTCTGTTTTATCAACGGATGAAAACTTTTGTGGCTATAGGATATCAAAGATTATTATAGTATGTGTTGCACGTTTTGATTATAAGAGAAGGCATTTGATAGATATGATACAGGTAAATGAGCAAATGCCTCTCTTATATATAATAATAAACATTTAGGCCTAAATGTATTTGCCGAACAAGCCGCCATGTCTGCAAACAGCTGCGACATATGAGTGGCATAATCTATAATGATCTAGGATAGAGTCAGTATATATGTATGGTTTTCCGTCCGTAGGCAATGGCAAACATTGTGTCCAAAAATACTAATGGCTCAGTCACGGATATTCCTACAGTTTGACTGGACGTAGTTTCTAGATGAAATGATAACATAAGATAATGCTTACTCGAAAAAGGATTGCAAAAAAGGAATAAGATATCTGATAATGAGCGTGTAATTAAATTCGTTTTCTATATTTAGAATGGGTCCAATCATAACTTATAAGTGTTTTCGACCTTTGATCTTATGTAGCGGATTATGTCCTACAGCGTCATAATAACAACGCACTGACATAACATTTATGACGGGGTAGAAATTACGATTCGATCAAAACAAAATAAATATCTATAGAGGTCATGATAACCAAAAATACCACAAAGCTTTGTTTTTTCTATCCGAAATAGGTAGCACCTATACTCATATTTATCACATTAATCCTCTCTGGGAGTGTAAAAATGCCATTAAATAAATATCATATGACACTACATAAAAATCATATGACACTACTAGTATGGTTTCCAGTCTTTTGCTCAAGTCTTTGTTACAACGCGGAAACCAAACTATTAAAAATGACGTCACGTCAGCGGTTTGACGTCATCACGTTAGTCACTTTGGCGCCAAAACGGTATAATTTATTGCATGTAGAAATAAGGTAAACGTTAAGTACTTTTTCACGAAAACTTTATGTGATAAAAAGAATATCTCATTCGTAATTATTTATTATCACTTTTAATTAACTAAGCTGAATATGACGCTCGCCAAGGCTCGCGGCATTACTTAAAACTCGTTTCATTAACACTCATGAAATATCCTCTATTTGTTATTTTTACGCGATTTAACAGCGCGACGGATTAAACTTCCGTATTTAACTAGGTCAAACACGGTACCAAATATGTTGATGGCACGTCATTTACAGATAAAAGACGTCATTGAAATATGTGTTCACGTCATTCAAAATTCGTTAAGGTGCGTAATTGCTGTCGAAATGTAGGAATTACATAATACAGAATGAAAAATGCTTTTCTAGTAATGTAATAATATATCCTAATGTTTCTCGTTTATTATAGTAACATCCTTAGAAAGTACCAGTAAATGACGCCACGTTATATGAACATGTGTTAACTTTTATTGATTCTCAGTAACAGTATCGCGTAAAGCTATATTGTAGTAATTAAGACACGTGGGACTACATGTCTATTTCTTCCAGGTGTGCCCCGATAGCTCAGTCGGAAGTGACGCGGGCTGTCAATCTATGGGGTTGTGAGTTCGATCGACCGCTCGGCCAACTTTCTTTCCGACATTTGACAAAAAGTCAATGCGACAAGCGTCATTCTACCAATGGGCTAACAGTCTATGTGGAAACAGAGCCAGTTGCTTGGAAAGAATGTTGTGTGGAGTACTGGAGGGAGAAAGTCAGGACATACGTGGGAAGGTGAACTTGCCGTCGTGATGTGACTGAACAATTGTTGAAAAGGGCGTTAGACCCAAATCAATGCATCGACCTCTTCCAAGAAGATACATCTTTGTTTATTATACATGCACGCAGACAGTGAATTCTCTGGTGATACATGCTTACATAATTAGTCCCTGTAAGCAGATGGAATAATACCCCGAAATCATTAAAAGGTGTCATTATATTTATCATAATGATTTGTTGAAATATGCTATGGGATACCATTACACCCTTTGAATTATTTTTTTCAGCTAGATTGTCCCTTGATTTTATCTAAAAAGTAAAGTATAACAATAAAAGAAGACAGTTGACTAACATCATAATTATTTAATTGCAGATATGGGTTTTCTATCTTAATAAAATAATTAGACAAATGTCTATTTGACTAAAGGATGCTATGTCCCTTGGATGTTTATGCAAATACCATGTGGAACTGCTGCACCCGCATATTACTGGAAAGACACATCATTCGTGTTTTACAGTCGTACATAAGATCGGTTGACAAGGACGTTATTCAATCCGTATAATGCAAGAACCTGAAGATACTTCTTGCACACAACTTGGAATGAAACAGCACAACGGTATAAGACAACGGTATAATAGCATCCACATTACTATATGTGCTCTATAAGAAATAGGCCGATTTTGACAAACATACTTTTGACCTAGCCTTAAAATATCTATAGAGGTCATGATAACCGGAAACACCATAAAGCTTTGTTGTTCTATCCGAAATAGGTAGCACCTATACTAATAACTATCGCATAAATCCTCTCTGGGAGTGTAAACATGCCATTAAGAAAATATCATATGACTCTATATAAAATTCATATGACACTACTAGTTTGGTTTACAGTCTTTCACTCAAATCTTTGTTACAACGCGGAAACCAATCTATTAAAAAATGACGACACGTCAGCGGTTTGACGTCATAACGTTAGTCACTTTGGCGCCCAAACCGGTATAATTTATTTCATGTAGAAATAAGGTAAACGTTAAGTACATTTTCTCGAAATACGGCTTTATACACTTAATGTGATGAAAAGAATATCTCATTCGTAATTATTTATTATCACTGTTAATGAACTAAGCTGAATATGACGCTTGCCAAGGTTCGCGGCATTACTTAAAACTCGTTTCATAAACACTCATGAACTATTCTCTATTTGTAATTGTTACGCAATTTTAAAACACGACGGATTAAACTTCAGTATTTAACTAGGTCAAGCATGGTACCAAATATGGTGATTTCACGTCATTTAAAGATAAATGACGTCATTGAAATATGTGTTCACGTCATTCAAAATTCGGTAAAGGTGCGTTATAGATATTACATAATTCCGACTTGCCGCCGTGATATGACTGAACAATTGTTAAAAAAGTCGTTAAACCCAATTCTTACAAGAAACCACACCTTTGTTTATTTTACATGCAAGCAGACAGTGAATTCTCTGGTGAAACTGTGTGTATGCACATGTTCACCTAATTAGTCCCTGTAAGCAGATGAAATAATACCCCAAAATCATTAAACGGTGTCATTATATTTATTATATCTAGCCTTAAAATATTTTTTTTATTTTCGATCATTATAAATCGTGAATGATATAAAAAGTGAATCTGAGCTAAGAATTGTTTACCTGTACCGATGTTCAGAATCGCACCAGATACCTATCTTGGTTTAAAACAGTGTTTATATGTACCGAGGTTAAGAATTAAACCAGATACCTATCGAGGTTTAAAAAACTTTTTAATTGTACCGAGGTTGATAAACGCACTCGATACCTGTCGAGGTTTTAAACAGTGTTTAACTGTACCATGGTCGAGAATCAAACCAGATACCTATCGAGGTTTAAAACAGTGTTTACCTGTACCGAGGTTGAGAATCACACCAGATACCTTTTTTGGTCTAAAACAGTGTTTACATGTACCGAGGTTGAGAATCACTCCAGATACCTGTCTAGGTCTAAACCCGTCTTTACCTATGAACAGCCCAAAGACTCGACAAGTATCAATTCTCAATAATGAAACAAATACAGTTCATATTGAAAGTTAAGGACATGATAGTTTCTATACGTTTATTCAAATGATATCAAAGTCAAATAGTAATTAATACTAATTATACTATTTGTATGCATAAGTAACCGATTAACACATCCATCATTGAACCGTTGACAGCTCTGCAGCAGATACTTTTTTAAAAACAATGAAGGCATTGAATAAACGATTTCCCTTGTGTAAACACTTTCTATATAATTGAACTTTAACATGTTTAGATATTTCCAATTATCTTTACATCTTGTAAAACGCTTAAAGTAGCATTTCAAATATCACAAGCATCCCTTTCCGTTCCCTGCCTTGCAATCTCTGTCTAACATATTTTATTTTATTGCGATTTTACGCCGCTTTCAACATTATTTCAATTATATCACGGCGACAGTTCACTTATTCGTGATCCCTGGGTAAACAAATCAGTACTAGGCTAGGAAATGTACCTTGCACAAGAGCACTCCACCATAACCGTCGTGCCTCGACTGGGGATCGAACCCGGGACGCCCGGTTTCAAATCCCCGACGCTTACCACTCGACCACGGCGGATTCCTCTGTCTAACATAAATAAATAAAAGGGAACTATAACTACCTTTACATATTTAAATTGACTTAGTTTTGATTATAACATAAAAGATGCCTAAGTCCGTACCCTGACATGCTCAAACTTATTCTTTTAAGCAGTTTGTATGGTATTTCTTTTTGCCGCTCACAACAATTCCTCAGTTATATCACGACGTTGTCTGGGTAAGTTACCAGTTCTACCGGTCAATTTCTCCTAACATCACCCGGTCAGTCGTAATGCGAACCTCACAACCCTGAGCGCCAAGGGGGGCGATGCCACAACTACGATTTTCAAAGTATTTGGTTTGACACGTCCAGGAATTGAACACGCATCCACCAACACTCGAGTCGCACGCTCGACGACAACAACACTGAGGCGATCAGTTCAGCATAAAGTGTTACCAAAACTGCCAATAATAACGCATTGACGTTCAAATTATCCCAGTTGACAGCTTATTTCCCAATTGTGTTTCTTCTATTTTCAATTTAAACTAGTGTATACAACACACGTGACATTTTAGTATATTTTTCATTAAAGCCGAGCTGCGGTAGCTCAGTCAGTAGCGACGCGAGTTGTCAATTTAGGGGTTGTGAGTTTGAACCCATCCTCGGCCAACATTCTTTCTGACCTTTGACAAAAGTCACTGTGACAAGCGTCATTCACCAATGGGCTAACAGTCTATGTGGAAAAGCAGCCAGATGCTTGGAGAGTATGTTGTTTGGGGTACTGGTTTGAGAACACCAGGAAACATACGGGTAGGTGAACTGGCCGCCGTGATATGACTGAAACATTGTTGGAAACCGCGCTAAACCCCAATCAATCAATAGATCAATCATTAAAGCGGGAATTTGTATTAAAAATATTTTTAAAACTCTTCTGCTTTGTAAACATATGAGGACAACACGTTACAAAACAGAACATTTAATGTATTTTTGTGGAAGACAGTGGTGCAGTAGAAGAGCATCGGCTTCTCGTACCAAAGGTCCCGGGTTCGAATTCCGTGATGAACGAGTTCTGCCTTTGGGATTGTCCCACTTACCTTACGTGGGTACTGGTTTTAAAATACTGCAGGAATCAGATATAAGGCCTGATCAATTTAAGCTATAGGCATGCTTTGCAATCAATGTAAAATACGTATGTCTTGAACTAACATTTAAAGCCTTCTTTTTGCTTGTTGAGATCAATTTTCCCTGATGCCACAAGTGGAAAAACTAGGACACTAGTATATGTGGAGAGAATTATCAAGACTTGCTCAGCGAATTTTCATAATTCTCAATGTTGCCAATTATGTCTGCTGGCTGACAATTTAGACAGCTTACTTTAATCAACCCTTTCCCACAAACAGGCACTTTCCGGTGCACTTTCTGCAAAGTCCAAAGTCGTCTGCTGCGGATTTGTGGTGAGTGGGAAAGGGATGATTTCCTAACGAAAAAAAATATGTAATGCGTTTGTATTAATAAGCTGAATGTCCGTTCAGTAAGAATAAATAATCTACGATTTTGTTTAATAACATTTTATATATTTTATAAAGTGTAATATCATTACATAATATGCTTTCAAAATATTGCTCTGCTTATGAGATTTTTATATTATAAATATACAAACCATAATAACAGTGCACCATTTAAATTATAGTTTTACAAGACGAATAACATAAATCCTTTAATATCAGAGTACTACATGAGGAGGAGTATACAGCTATTTCCCCAACAATTTATTATCACACCACTTAACCCTATGTTGAGGGTACTCTATGGGACGATTCAATTGAGTAACCCCAATATTGGATTTTAACTAAAAGGTACATAAGAAATCACTATATTAAAAGACCGATCAGAACTACACAAAAGGAAGTGGATAAAATTAACAAACCTTTAATAAAACTACACATTTTTCATACCAATTGTATCACAGTACGATCCTTATTTACTCACATACTTTTCCTTTCTTCTACTTTTCATCTTTCTTCTTCTCCCCCATCAGCATTATCATTATCTTTTCCTTCTAAATCTTTTTCGTAGCATAGAAAACATTGCAGGAATATTGAAATGCATGGTACATACTGTTTTCAAATAGGAGACATATATTGGAAAGTTTAAATTGTTGTTTGTATTGTAACATGTACGTATGTATATATCTTATGTGAAATAAATAATAATAAAACAAACATGGATTTTACGGTGATATAAGATTTTTTGGATATCAAATACTCTTCTTATATAGATAAGAGCCCTTATATATTTAAAAACATCTCTGCAATATAAGACCGTATTAGCATGTGTCAACATTCACGAAATAGAGAACAAATATTAGTTATATCCCCGCCTCGATTGTCATTGTTTATAATATTCATAGTCCATATTTAAACGATGAAAACGAGACTGGGATAACAAATACAAAATAAATATCCCATTTATATCATTTATCACCGTATTCCGATATGACCTGTCATGGTAAGATAATTTGATTCGATTAAAAGGATCACGTGACTCAAGGAAATTGCGTTTATTTTCGGATAAAATAAATTGATCACATGACCTACTTTCGGTAAATACCTTTCTATTTTTAGAAAAAATATCCCCTTCTTTCAGTTTCGATATTCAGAAATCAAAAACGTTGTCCGCTCTACTTATTTAATTCAAATGTTAAGTTAAGTTTCATTATTGAAAAAATGTATTTCTCAAGCAAATCTTGTCAATAAAATCTGTTTATTTCGCAAATATTGACGATCTTCATTGATTATTTTCATCCTTTCACAGTGAATAAAAAGATAGACAGCTTATGATTGATTGGGGTTTAACGCCATTTTCAACAATCTTTCAGTAATATCACAGCAGCCAGTTCACCTACCTATATGTTTCCTCACACATAGGTTTTATCACACCAGTACTTCACACAACATACTTTTCAAGAAACCGGCTTCTTTTCCACATAGACTGTTGGCCGAGCTGGGGTTCGAACTCACAACCCCTTGAATTGATAGCCCGCGTCGCTATCGAATGAGCTACCGGGGCTCGGCTAGACAAATTATGAAGTTATTATAACAATAACTGTTATTACTCAGGGTTTCTACAACAGGTTTATTATCAAATTGTTGTCAATTCATTTGACAAGAAGGAATCCGTTGTGGTCGAGTGGTAAGCGTCGGGGATTTCGAAACCGGGGGGTCCCGGGTTCGATCCCCAGTCGCGGCACTACGGTCATGGTGGAGTGCCCTTGGGCAAGGCACATTTTCTAGCCTAGTACTGGCCAGGGATCATGAATAATTAAATTTAATTGCGCGCTAAATGACCCTAGCTGTCGAGGCGCCATAAAACAATATACATTCATTCATTTGACAAGAACTTAACGTTGTACATGTATTCATATCACAGACTTCATATCACTCATACTGATAACGTATGCATGCATCTTTTATTCTTTCAGCGCCGAATTGACGCCTCCATTTAATAATTATGTAAAAAGAATGATATCGTATTGTGGTGGGTGATACAAAACACTATTCAACGTATTATATACACAAAGTTTAACAAGTATATGAAGTATACAAAACATGCATAAACTATGAACAAATTAAAATATATATTATAAAGTGAACGGCTACAATTTGCATACAGAATATTTGTGAGAGATCGACATGTATTATGATTTAAAAAGTAATTAATTCGCCCATGAGCAAACATATTTCTTGGCAGGAACGGTTGTAAACGGTTTGCACAAAGGCATACTCTGATCAAAGCATTCACCTTTCGAAAGAATATATTGTTTATAAATTGATCGAAACTGTGAATACATAAGGTAGGTTTTCACATGCTGTATATTGATGTTTGTAAAACATGTATTAACACTATTAAAGGTGCTGAACTCAAGATATAGAGGATCTTACATGAGTGCTTATTTGTTATTGTTTTTATGAAACGAGTCGACTGAAATAATATGACGCGATGCTTTGCCGAGCGTCATATTCGTTTCAGTCGACGAGTTTCATAAAAACAATATCAAATAAACACGAATGTAAGATTCTATTTATCACATAACACCATAAAAAGATTGTTTTCAATCTTTAAATCGACCTTTCTTCGTCTTCATATAAACAGTAACCGAAGTTCACCCCGAAGTTCTAATACATACTTTCACTATAAAAAGTAGTCCCTATCAATAACCTTTTGATTTTATATAAAATTAGCAACATGGCATTTATACGGTGTACCGTTAGGGCCATCGTGCTATCGCGCTGTCAACAAGCACACGTGATGCCACGATAGCACGATGACACGATGGTGATGACACGATGACACGATGACACGATGGTGATGGTACGATGACACGATGGTGATGACACGATAGCACGATGACGATGACGCGATGACACGATGACACGATGGTGATGGAGCGATGCTACGATGGCACGATGACGATGACGCGATATTACATCGCGTCATCGTCATCGTGCCATCGTGCCATCACCATCGTGTCATCGTACCATCACCATCGTGTCATCGTGCTATCGTGGCATCGCGTATGCGCGATAGCACGATGGCCCTAACGGAACACTGGTGTACCGTTAGGGCCATCGTGCTATCGCGCTGTCAACAAGCACACGCGATGCCACGATAGCACGATGACACGATGGTGATGACACGATGACACGATGACACGATGGTGATAGTACGATGACACGATGGTGATGACACGATAGCACGATGACGATGACGCGATGACACGATGACACGATGGTGATGGAGCGATGCTACGATGGCACGATGACGATGACGCGATATTACATCGCGTCATCGTCATCGTGCCATCGTGCCATCACCATCGTGCCATCGTGTCATCACCATCGTGTCATCGTGTCATCGTGTCATCACCATCGTGTCATCGTGCTATCGTGGCATCGCGTATGCGCGATAGCACGATGGCCCTAACGGAACACCGTACATTTATAACGTTTGATTTATCGAGATTTATTCTCTTTAAACAATATTTTTAATAAATGCCGAAATTCAGAACAATTTTAAACAATATGCTGTCATTTAAAGTGACGTCACACTGGAGTGACGTCACACGCGTGCTGTGAGTCGGCTATTAATGTAACTAGTTACATATGATATTTATGTCACTGCTTTATGTCACTCCTGGATTGCAAGTTATGTGCTAAAATGAAATACTGAATCTTTTGCAAATATTGCTTAAAATGATAATGAAGTAAATATTAAGTATTCAAAACTGTGTTGGCAATAAATGTTGTAAACATGTCAATTGGAAGTCATGAAATGTTCAACATTTGGCTAACAGGGTATGTCAACCCAGTAAAAATGAAGCATACACGATCAATATTTAGATGTTTATGGTACTGGAAAGTGAAAGTTTTACTCTAATTCTATCACAGAATTATGATTCTAGTATTACAAGACAACTTTTGAACAGTTTTAAAACTTTGACTATAATATCTATAATCTGGAGCTCAGCACCTTTAAGGAACTGAATGAAGTCGTCACATGGGACTAGCCGTTATTGATTGGTTACCTCCCTGAAAGGCCGGGGTTAAAAAAGGCTAATCAACGTGGACAGCATTCTAGATTGGTTACCTCCCTAAATGGCCGGGATTAAAACAGGCTAATCAAAATGGACAGAATTCTAGATTGGTTACCTCCCTGAAAGGCCGGGATGAAAACAGGCTAATCAAAGTGGACAGAATTCTAGATTGGTTACCTCCCTGAAAGGCCGGGATTAAAACAGGCTAATCTAAGTGGACAGAATTCTAGATTGGTTACCTCCCTGAAAGGCCGGGATTAAAACAGGCTAATCAAAATGGACAGAATTCTAGATTGGTTACCTCCCTGAAAGGCCGGGATTAAAACAGGCTAATCAAAGTGGACAGAATTCTAGATTGGTTACCTCCCTGAAAGGCCGGGATTAAAACAGGCTAATCAAAGTGGACAGAATTCTAGATTGGTTACCTTCCTGAAAGGCCAGGATTGATACAGGCTAATCAAAGTGGGCAGAATTCTACCCGTGTGATTTTCCGATACTTCATACGAGACATTCCATACACAGTGTGTAAAACCGCTTTTGTTTGTTTTGGGGTTTGACACCACTTTCAACAGCTAAGGTCATATCGCGGCAGACAGGAAAGATTGTTTTTATGCCATATCTTATATTTACATCGAGATAAAAAAATATATAAGGTACGAAACCAATACCTGCCTGCTGGACCTCAAGAGTCGCATTGACTCAAATCGCTAAGACCCATTTAGCCCGGTCTTACGGTTCAAGCAAGGGTCAAGCTGTGGATGTCATTCTTTATTCATCCTCGGTTCCCAGTCTATTCATAAAATATATCATATATTTTATGAATAGTCTTGGTACCGATGTTGTTCTTATTGAGCGTATCCGAAACCACAGTCTCGTTTAAAATCTTAAAATAGCAGTTTATTATATATTGACATTTATTATATTATATTATATTTATCAAATTGTCATTGTATAGTAAAATGCTATTTTTAGATTTTAAACGAGACTGGCACCTGTGCCCGAAATACAGGGGCATAACAATATCGTCCCATTGTCTTAGTCACTATGATCTTAACTCTTTCAGCGCCAAAGGCAATATTGAGGTTTTTGCAAACAATGCTGATTCAGGTGAGTCAGCTCGTAACGAGCTGTCTCACCTGAAATCAGCATTGTTTGCCTTTGAGTTATCAAAATAGTCCAAACGTTTATTACATGAGAAATGGAGACGCCCGATTTTGAACATGGAAGAGTCTACGTTAAACAATTCGGCGCTGAAAGAGTTAAGAATCAT
Source organism: Serripes groenlandicus (assembly GCA_031761405.1). Taxonomy (NCBI): domain Eukaryota; kingdom Metazoa; phylum Mollusca; class Bivalvia; order Cardiida; family Cardiidae; genus Serripes; species Serripes groenlandicus. Next base: position 34,895,366 of record JASEVX010000002.1, read on the forward strand.
GACATGGTACAATTAATATCTCGCGGATCATATATGAGCCATTTCACGAGTAAAGTTACAGCCAGACAGTTCTGAACATTGAATGTTAAGATCAGCTTATCCATCCTGCACACTCATATCACAATCTAGACAGGTTGACAGAAGCTTCTAACAAGCTTTCGTAAGTAATATATGAGCGGTGTAGATCTTGATCAGGTTGTGGGGATGCACAGGTTGATCTGGATCGAATCTGTTCACGAATGCCTACTGTTGCATTTTCTCATGCACTGGCTCAATAATGGGTTACTAGACAGATAACCGTGTAAACTGTTGTCTAAAGAGAGTAGAATATACATTTGGAGACAGATAACCGTATAAATTGTTGTCAAAAGATGGCTGAATGTACATTTTTAGACAGATAACCATGTATAGTGTTGTCTGAAGATGTTTGAATATACATGTTTGGACAGATAACAGTGTAAACTGTTGTCTAAAGATGTTTGAATGTACATTTGGAGACAGATAACCGTGTACAGTGTTGTCTAAAGATGTTTGAATTTATCTTTAGAGACAGAAAACCGTGTAAATTGTTGTCTAAAGATGTTTGAATGTACATTTGGAGACAGATAATCGTGTGTATTGTTGTCTAAAGATATTTGGAAGTATGTTAAGAGACAGATAACCGTGTATAATTCTGTCTAAAGATATCTGAATCTACATTTGGAGACAGATAACCGTGTATATTGCTGTCTAAAGATGTTTAAATATACATTTGGAAACAGATAATCTTTTATAGTGCTGTCTAAAGATGGATGCATGTACACTTTAGACAGATAGTTTTCTAAAGATATTTGATTGTACATTTGGAAACAGATAACCGGGCGTATTGTTTTCTAAAGATATTTGAAAGTATGTTTTGAGACAGATAACCGTGTATAATGCTGTCTAAATGTATCTGAATCTACATTTGCAGACAGAAAACCGTGTATATTGTTGTCTAAAGAGTTCCGAATGTACGTATGAGACTGATAATTGTGCATACTATTGCATAAAGTTGTATGTTTTGAATGCACATTTTTAGACAGATAAACGTGTATACCGTTGTCTTAAGTTGTCTGTTGAACTTATTCACCTATACCAGAACGAGCTGCAGAAATGTTGCACTAGAACACATTAGTTACAGTTTTGACGTTCTCTGCTACAAACTCGATATTTTTACTTTACTTTTTTTAAGACAGCATAAGTTTTGAAAAGAGTGGATATTACTGAAATTTTGATGTCAGCCATTTCATATCAGCGTTTTGATTATGGGAGCTTTGATCTATTTTCCTCTTTCGCGCTATATGCTATTCTAAGAAGTGTTAACATGTGTTTTCCCCTTCCTAAATTATTTGTTGCATGTGATTCCATCTTCTAAACTATATGTTATTGTATTGAGTGTTTTACAATCATTTCCCTTTTCTTATTTCAATATGTTAATCAAAGGAGTGTTTACATGCGATTCCCTCTTCCAAACTATATGTTATTTTATTGAGTGTTTAGAAGTATTTTAGTCTTCCAAGCTCGATCTATATGTTAAACTAAGGTATGTATAATAGCGTTACTCTCTTAAAAGCTAGATCTATATGTTATTCTAAAAAAAAATTACATACTATTCCTCCTTCTAATTTATATGCTATTTTAATTTTAGTATTTGTTTACAAGTTTTCCTCTTCCATTTCTAGATCTCATTCGAAGCCTCTAGTTCTACTTAAAATGCGTTATTGAGTTTAATATTTAAAATGCTTATGTTGCGTATAACCAATCTTTCAATTATTTGTAACACCACCTTGCTCTTCGTCTGTTAGATAATCAAGATCCGTTACCAAATCTTTGGTAACACCATGTTGTTCCTCGTCTGTTAAACACTCAAGATCCGCTGACTTGTCTTTTGTAACACCATCTTGCTCCTCGTCTGTCAGACAATCCAGATCCGTTACCATATCTTCTCCAAAGTCTCTTCTCTCATCCGCACTTATAGCAGTGTCAACTTTAAGCTCACCTTCCTTGACTTCATCCTGTGATTCTTCCTTTGTTTGTAACCTATCAATTTCATCCATGATTATCTCAGTTTCAGTTTCATATTCACTTGCATTACAGTTTTCATTTACAATATTTTCCACGTCTGATATGTTGATCACCTCGTTTGATTTCATAATAGTTGGATCTTCCTCAAAAACATTAGACACTACATATGATTTCATTGCAATATCATCATTTACGTTCGAATTAAGGATTTTACCAAATTCATTGTGAGATTCAGTATCTTCCTCAGAATCGCTACTTCCACTTTCATCGTGTATCTCAGACGAATCAGAAACAGATTGAACTGTGATTGAATCCTCTGACGATACCTTGCTTGATCTGTCGATCGCGGCATCTTCATTCTCGTCATGACATGAACCATTAGAATGCACATCAATACTGGTATCAGATTCGTCGTCCTTTACAGGATCAGAACTTCCTTGAACGATATGTTCATTTGAATTCTTCTCAGTACTCTTAACTGAGGCATCGTCCTTAACCGAATCAGGTCTTCCTAGAACAATATGTTTATTTGAATGCTTCTTAATACTCTTAACAGATTCGTCGTCCTTAACCGAATCAGGACTTCCTTGAACACTATGATCAGAAATATCTTGGTTGTCATTCATTTCGTCATACATAACGGATTCCCTGGATGATAGACCAATATCCGTGTTTTCATCTCCTGTTTCAGGTTTATTGTCCATGGTTTTGTTATTGATGTTCTCAAACAGTGACGGCATTTTTTCGTCTTCCATTGCATCAGTCTCTTCAATATTCGTAAACACTGGAATACCACCCTTCTTTGTGTCTCCGTTATTGTCCATGCTATGTTTTTTCTCAGACTGTTTTTCTGTGAGACTGCTTTTGTAATGTCTAAATGCTATTATCTTATCGACTACGTCATCAAACACGTGCATGACTTCCTTACTTTTCTTAGAACTAACCCCTTTGATAGACCAGTCACGGTTTGAGATGGAATGTAGATCCAGTTGTTTAGCCACCTCGTCCTCTGCCATACACTCTGCGTTATGAAGATAAAACAAAAATACAATTAATCATTTCTCACATACAACAAATCTCGCCCAACCCCCCTTGAAACTGTGTTTATTGGATGCAGTATTCCGCCGACAAACAAGGTACAAGAGTACAACTATGACCTTGACCGTTTGACTGGGTCAGTGATGCTGATCCTTTGTATGAAGAATGGAGGAAAACAAACATAATGTGCTAGAACTATGACTCCGTTTCGTAAAGACGTTTGATAATTTATGCGACCGTGACCTTTGATCTAGATCAAAGAAAAGCAAATTCGCCCAAGCTTTATTGTCACTGATCCTTTGTAAAAACTGTGAATTATTTGGGTTTTTTCCCCTCATTTTAAACAATTTTTCAGTTATATCACGGCGTGTCCAGGGAAAGTTTTCCAGTACTACTGGTCCATTTATCCTGACACCAGCTAGTCAGTCGTAATGCTAACACCACAATCTAGAGTGCAAAGAAGGACAGTAATTGCTATCATTTTAAAGACTTTGGTATGACCAGGCCGGGTATCAAACCCGCGAGCTCCCAACCCCGAGGCGGACCACTACACCACCGAGGCGGTATGAAGTAACTATGCTCAAAAACACAATTGCTAGACCGATGAGGTCATTTTTTACGTCTATGTACATGTATATATACTTGTATATACCAATATAACTTATAGGCCATTTTGCAGCTATATAGCTATATCATGAGACAGTAACCAAAAATATACGTTTCTATATGTTTTCTTACATGTAGAATAAAACCGTTTTTGACTTTATATTCTATGCGTAAATATAAACGACGCTCTACAACAGAACTGCATCATGCTAAAGACATCCGAATGGTCGCACATGATATTTCAGCGAAAACCGGGGACTAAAGCGGATATTGTTTAGACCATACAACTAAAACTCTATATTTAAGTTAAGGATAGTGGTGCAGAGGTAGACCATCGGCCTCTCGTACGACGAAAGGTGATGAGCGGGTTCTGACTTAGGGATGTTTCCACACAAACGGCGCAAGTACTGATTACGTATCCAGGAAGCAGACACCGAGCGTGATTAATGTAAGCTGAAAGTTTATTTTGCAATCGATGTCATATAAATATGCCATAACCCTTTCCCTCATATAGACTCTTTCTGACGCCTCTGCAGCAGACGGATTTTTGAAAACATAGTGAAAAAAGAAGAAATTGCTCAAAACAAGCAATTTCTCCTTTTGCCACAATGTTTCCCACTTTTAGTCATAGGTTATCCATTCAATTATAGAGATTTTCTATTTTTTGACAAAATATGTACAAAGTCGTCTGCTGCATAATTGTCGTATGAGGGAAAGGGTTAACTAATTGCAGGACGACAATGACGTCTGTGTTGAAAGTACGCATGCATTAAATATCTTGAGACTTCGCTTTGTGTGACATTTCGTCTGGCGTGGTTCATCGACCTATCGCTGTCATCTGTTTATTGATTCAACAAATCAATCAATAATCAGCTCAGACTTCAGAGGACTAGATACAGGCAGTAACATGGTCGTTTCCCATCAATATTCACTCACCCCTATGTTGTGGGTACTCATGATAATTTGTTTCGCTAAGACGATCATTTTGAGTACCCACAACATAGGATTTAAGGTTGGATAAGTATTTTTGGGATTGGAAACCCTCGTATTATCCAGAGCTGCGGTTCAGGGATGTAGAACATTACCTGGCAAATCCTGTTTACTGGCAGCAACAATGAGGGGGACTTTCCTGAGCCGACTGGAGGTGAGAAGATCATGCAGCTCGAACTTGGCCTCGTCGATTCGAACTCTATCCGCACTGTCAACCACGTAGATAATGGCTACAAAAAAGAAGATTAATTTTAATAATTTCAATGAAACAGATTGATTGATTGATTGATTGATTGATGATTGATGATTGGTGTTCAACGTCGTTTTCAACAGTTGTTCAGTCATATCACGGCAGCCAGTTCACATACTCATGTGTTTCCTGGCTTTCTCATACAACTACTCCACACATCATACTTGTCAAGCAACTGGCTCCTTTTCCACATATACTGTTAGACAATAGGTGGAAGACGAATGACGCTTGTCACAGTAGCTTTTGTCAAACATCGGAAAGAATGTTGGCCGGCCTTGGTTTCGAACTCGCCACCCCTGCGTTAACAGCTCGCGTCGCTTCTGACTGAGCTAGCGGCGCTCGGTAACCATGAAACAGGTGACTATGGGATGAATTTTCCAAACATTGTGATTATAAAAAGGATTGTTCGAAGATTACAGTTTTATCCTTTACCCAAAATTATCTCCATTGTGTATCAACAAAAGACGTAAACTCCATATATAATCTATTCCGTTCTTTACCCCAGATTCGAATGCCTCGGTGGTAATGTGGTAGAGCGTCCGCCTCGGGTGCGGGAGATTGCGAGTTCGATTCCAGACCGCGTCATACCAGATACAGATACAACTAGTAGTAATGGCTTTCCCTTCTTGGTGCTTAAAATTGTGGGGTTGGTTTAGGATTGTTGGGTTGGTTTAGGATTGTTGGGTTGGTTTAGGATTGTTGGGTTGGTTTAGGATTGTTGGGTTGGTTTAGGATTGTGGGGTTGGTTTAGGATTGTGGGGTTGGTTTAGGATTGTTGGGTTGGTTTAAGATTGTGGGGTTGGTTTAGGATTGTTGGGTTGGTTTAGGATTGTTGGGTTGGTTTAGGATTGTGGGGTTGGTTTAGGATTGTGGGGTTGGTTTAGGATTGTGGGGTTGGTTTAAGATTGTGGGGTTGGTTTAGGATTGTTGGGTTGGTTTAAGATTGTGGGGTTGGTTTAGGATTGTTGGGTTGGTTTAAGATTGTGGGGTTGGTTTAGGATTGTTGGGTTGGTTTAAGATTGTGGGGTTGGTTTAGGATTGTTGGGTTGGTTTAAGATTGTGGGGTTGGTTTAGGATTGTGGGGTTGGTTTAGGATTGTGGGGTTGGTTTAGGATTGTGGGGTTGGTTTAGGATTGTGGGGTTGGTTTAGGATTGTGGGGTTGGTTTAGGATTGTGGGGTTGGTTTAAGATTGTGGGGTTGGTTTAGGATTGTGGGGTTGGTTTAAGATTGTGGGGTTGGTTTAGGATTGTTGGGTTGGTTTAGGATTGTGGGGTTGGTTTAGGATTGTTGGGTTGGTTTAGGATTGTTGGGTTGGTTTAAGATTGTGGGGTTGGTTTAGGATTGTTGGGTTGGTTTAAGATTGTGGGGTTGGTTTAGGATTGTTGGGTTGGTTTAAGATTGTGGGGTTGGTTTAGGATTGTGGGGTTGGTTTAGGATTGTGGGGTTGGTTTAGGATTGTGGGGTTGGTTTAGGATTGTGGGGTTGGTTTAGGATTGTGGGGTTGGTTTAGCATTACGACTGATTCACGTTTCACTGGAGTCAGGATGAATGGACCAGAAGTACTGGAAACTTACCAAGGAAACGCCGTGATCAGTGAACACTTGTTAACAACGTCACGAAACAATAAATCAAATAAATCAATTGACACCTTTGCAATACCAAGTCCACGCCGTGGTGTAATTGAAAGAATTGAAATGGCGTTAAACACCAAACAATAAAAAATACATGTGTCGTCTTTTTATCATTTTCATTTTCAATTGATATTTGATATTTTATTTTGTGTTTAAAATTGATAATTATAACAAACAGCACATATCATGTAAAATTTTAACCCTCTAGTGCATGTTCTCATACCACTTTTATATTTTTTAAGTCATTTACCTTCAGTCTTTGGGAACCATTCATGCCACAAATGGCGCTTAAGCTTGGAACCAGTTAAATCAAACAGCTGTAAGGGGGCGCCACGTCTCGGTGTAATATGCTCAATGGTAACACCTTGAGGGGGGTTATTCGCATAAATAAAATCGTCGAGTTTAGCACTGCACATCAGGGTTGTCTTTCCTGAAACGCAATATGAATTGACATGAATAATAATGATAACCCTTTTCCTCATACAATGGACGTTTGACAAATGTGCCGCATGCATCTCTTGTAAATATTGTTAGAAAATGAGAGATTAAATTTTCTCCCTCTCCCGCAATGTTTTCAAATCTATATTGAAAACGTTTTTTAAATTTTCCAGATGGAACGTATTTTTTTCGGAAAAGTTCAATAAAGACAACGCTATCTAATCCTTTCTCACACGCATTCAAATCTGCAGCAGACGACTTTGATAACATCTAGGAACACATTTTGTAAAAAACTCTATAAATGTACGTGTTCTTGTTATATTTAGTTGAGGAAAGTGTGGCAAAAAGGGGTTATTGCTCATTATGAGCAGTTTCTCCTTTTGCAACAATGTTTTCAAAAGTATCTGCTGCAGTGCGTAAGAAAGCGTCTGTATCTTGAAAAATACGTCATATCAAGTAAATGATTACCGTCAAACCTGTGCTAAAGATCACCTTTGTATATCAATTCCCTGTCTATAGCAACCACACTTTTAGTTTCACAATTACACATTTTCTGCATAAATGACCCTGCAATTAAAGACCCCCTGTAAACAAAGACCACAGTGGTGTGTTCTCATTGGTGGTCTTTATACGGTGTGTTCCCCCGAACGTCTACTCGACTTAAAATGTATTAGGGGATTAGGGGGTAAATTATAGATTTATTTTGTAAATGACAATGGAAAACTTTATTATAAATTTATGATATTCATAAAAAAAAAACCTTTTAAACATCTTTATCATACACATATCTTAAATTAATCCGTGATTATTTTGTAATAATTAAATTGTCATTCAAACACACCGAATGTTTGTCATAATCCTTTTTTTTATTTAAGTAAAGGCATTTTAATAGTTATAAATGAAATTTAAACTGTCATAATCTTCTGGTTTTAAGGGTAATGATGAAGATGTGGAGATCATTTCGAGGGCTTGGCGTAAAATGGTTGTAACTAAAATTGGTATTTTTTTACCAAGGCTATTCACCTCGCCATACAGTCTTTATAAGCGTTAAATCATTTTTCTTGGTAAACAATGGAAATTTAGATTCCATTGCTCGTTATGAGCAATGGCACCCATATTTGCATTGGTTACAAAGGGGTCAAAATTGCCCATAAACCAGAGTTTTCAAATTAGTCTTTTAGTTACAACCGTTTCACGCCAAGCCCTCGATTTATCATGTTCAAAAATGGCCAAGATCAGCTTAATGTTAAATTCATCAGAATGCGAGGCCATTTGTACTAGATGGAGAAGTCAAAGTCAAAGTATTCTCGAGATGTAATCAGAATGCGAGGCCATAACTTGGCACTAGACGGATTCTTCTACAGAGTAAATCGTAGAGGAGAAGTCAAAGTATTCTGGACCCGGTTGCTTTGCTTCTTTTTCAACATTCAACAACATACCAACCTGCTCTGGAAGACAGAACCATAACCACCCAGCCGACCTGGCCAACGTTGTCGCCAGGCAGATTGTGAATAATGTTTCTAAGCGCTGCATATAATAAGTAAGGGTCCTACTTGAATTAGAAATAGAAAATATATTACCCAATCACAAGAAAACACTTATAAATGCAGACGAGAATCAAACTCATGCCTACCAACCGAATAAACACTTTATCATGTTTCCTCTTTAGATAGTGTAGCTCTTGAAAATGTTGTAAGGGAAAGAAGCCTTTACTTTTAACATGTATTAGCCCTTTGTCAACAATACGTTTCTATCAGATTGATCAGATTTTTCACAATTGTCTTAAATTTATGAGTGATTAAACGACACTTAATATTATCTTTGTTAATAAACTAAAATTCTGATCATGTATATTTTACTTATCATACTTATAATCACATGAAATAAAAAATTAATAATCACTAATAATTAAAAACTTTAAAAGGCCCCCTAATCCCCAAATTTGACCAGGTGGAGATACAATCCAGTAGGCGTTCGTGGAACAAACCCTTTATACACTGGTACCACTGTTCAAGTAAACTATATCCAAGGAAAACCAACCTTAGTGAATTCGTTACTTATGTTGAATGTTGATAACCTTTATGTATTCGTTACTAATGTTGAATGTTGATAACCTTTGTGTATTCGTTACTAATGTTGAATGTTGATAACCTTTGTGTATTCGTTACTAATGTTGAATGTTGATGACCTTTGCGTATTCGTTACTAATGGTGAATGTTGATAACCTTAGTGTATTCGTTATTAATGGTGAATGTTGATGACCTTTGTGTATTCGTTACTAATGGTGAATGTTGAATGTTGATAACCTTTGTTTATTCGTTACTAATGTTGAATGTTGATGACCTTTGTGTATTCGTTACTAATGGTGAATGTTGATAACCTTTGTGTATTCGTTACTAATGGTGAATGTTGATGACCTTTGTGTATTCGTTACTAATGGTGAATGTTGATAACCTTTGTGTATTCGTTACTAATGGTGAATGTTGATGACCTTTGTGTATTCGTTACTAATGGTGAATGTTGATAACCGTAATGTATTCGTTACTAAGGTTGAATGTTGATGACCTTTGTGTATTCGTTACTAATGGTGGATGTTGATAACCTTAGTGTATTCGTTACTAAGGTTGAATGTTGATAACCTTTGTTTATTCGTTACTAATGTTGAATGTTGATAACCTTTTTGTATTCGTTACTAATGGTGAATGTTGATGACCTTTGTGTATTCGTTACTAATGGTGAATGTTGATAACCTTAATGTATTCGTTACTAAGGTTGAATGTTGATGACCTTTGTGTATTCGTTACTAATGGTGGATGTTGATAACCTTAGTGTATTCGTTACTAAGGTTGAATGTTGATAACCTTTGTTTATTCGTTACTAATGTTGAATGTTGATAACCTTTGTGTATTCGTTACTAATGTTGAATGTTGATAACCTTTGTGTATTCGTTACTAATGTTGAATGTTGATAACCTTTTTGTATTCGTTACTAATGTTGAATGTTGATAACCTTTGTGTATTCGTTACTAATGTTGAATGTGGATAACATTTGTGTATTCGTTATTAATGTTGATTTTTGATAACCTTAGTGTATTCGTTATTAATGTTGATTGTTGATAACCTTTATGTATTCGTTACTAATGTTGAATGTTGATAACCTTTGTGTATTCGTTACTTATGCTGAATGTTGATAACCTTTTGTGTATTCGTTACTTATGTTGAATGTTGATAACCTTTGTGTATTCGTTATTTATGTTGATAACCTTTGTGTATTCGTTATTTATGTTGATAACCTTTGTGTATTCGTTACTGATGTTGAATGTTGATAACCTTTGTGTATTCGTTACTTATGTTGAATATTGATAACCTTGGGTATTCGTTACTAATTTTGAATGTTGATAACCTTAATGTATTAGTTACTAATGTTGAATGCTTATAACCTTAGTGTATTCGTTACTAATGGTGAATGTTGATAAGCTTAGTGTATTCGTTACGATTGTTAAATGTTGATAACTGTACCTCCATGCTGTCTGATCTAGAGATATCATTTTGGTCTCTTTTATTCATTATCTTTCTGTGGACTTATTTGCAAACATCGCGGATTCAGTTCAGAATGCATGAACGTGCGGGTCTAAACTTGTCCTCAATGCGATATCCTTAAGACCAGCTTAACTACTTCTAACTTAAAAACGCTTTCTGACACCTCTGCGGCAAACGACTTTTGAAACATTGAGGAAAAAAGGAGAAATTGCTCATCTTTTAACTTTATTCAATACTTATACATTCATTTATAGAATTTTTCAATATTGTCGTAAAGATGTTTTCAAAGACGTCAGCTGTAAACTAGTTGTATCTGAGAAAGGGTTTACTACTTGTATTTCATGTATTTTCATTGAAAAATATATTTTTACGATCGAGGAATTGTGACATTGCAGCTTGCAATAATCCAACGTCGCTTTCTACCCTTTATCAAGTTTGTATTATCTTTTATCATTTGAGACCACATGGCTGGTGTAGTGGTCGAGTATCTGCCTCGGGTGCGGGAGGTCGCGGGTTCGATCTCCGACGGGTGATAAAAAACGAATAAAAACATAGTAGTAATTGCTGCCCTCTTAAGCGCTCAGGTTTGCGGGGTTAGCATTACTGGCTCGTGTCAGGATAAATAAACCAGTAATACTGATAACTCATACAGGAAACGCCGTACTATAAGTGGTGCATTGTTGAAAGCGGCGTGAAATACCAAACAATCAATCAATTTAACCCTTTGAAATATCAAGTCAATTGGGCTTAATCCGGTTATTGAAAAAGAGAGTTAATCTCTCCGAAATATTGACTTCCTGAAATAACACTTTGTTACGGTTTGTTTGCAGTCTTTAGGAAAGGTATACAACTAAATGGTGACCTCTGTCATCTCAATCGGACAATAGAATAGTTTATTATAGGAATATGGGTAACCGTAGATTAATCGATGCGTTAACCTTGGTCATCATCGGTGACTTGACATGGTATCGTGTACATCCACAACTTCTTGGACAAAAGAAAAGTTTATTATAGTAAAAGGGGTAACCGTAGATTAATCGATGCGTTAACATTGTTCATCAGCGGTGACTTTACATGGCATCGTGTACAACCACAACTTCTTGGACAAAAGAAAAGTTTATTATAGGAATATGGGTTAACCTCGATTAATCGATGCGTAACCCTTGGTCAACATCGGTAACCTGACATTGTATCGGGTACAATCACAACGTCTTGGACAGCCTGTTACTACCCCAAAATGGAAGAGGTCAAAATTAAAAGTATCTTAATAATAAGACATGATTAGGAAATGGATTTAAATATCAAAACACCGTAAAGATTAGTTTTAAATTAAGAAGGTAATGCTGTTGTGAAAGCAGACCGTGGTATAAATAAAATTCGATAATGGAAGCATTATCAAAATCACTTTCTTCAGCATAATTCACAGACACATTACAATTAAAAATCTTAAGAGAACATATCGAGAAGTATCCAAGTTCCTCTTCCCATTCTGCTTTGTTAAAGTTGACGTTTCACGCCTAGTTGACCCAAATGAGACATCTCAATGTCTCAATTAGACGAGTAGTTTGAGTACCCGCAACATAGGGTTAAAGGGTCAAATAAGGATTTTAGAACATGCAAAACGCCCCTTAGTTAGAGCTCTGCAAGGTGCGGATCGGATTCAGGACCGCGACGTACCAAGAATGTCCAATGTTTGCCCAGACTGTTTCATAAATCTCCTACTGCAGGAGCGTCAAAATGCGTCTGCAGATGGGAAATGGTTTAATACGTTTAATGTCTTTAACAGTGACATTAGTTTAACCCCTTTCCGACTTGCAGAAGCGTTCTGATTCCTCACAGCATGACTGTGGCAAAAGAAGAAACTGCTCATAATGAGCACATATGTTACTGTTTTAAAAAACATCTTATGTTGAAGATACGTCAAAATGCGTCTACAGGTTGGAACGTTTACTGTCAATTTAAATCTCCCTTTTCCCAAATACCAAAAAGATGCAGCAGACTTTGAAAACATCTAAGAAACTCTCTATAAATGCACAATCATCTGAAAGGTGCATATACGTTGAAGAGACCGAGTTAGATACAAAGGAGTCCGGTGCGATACCTTAGATCTTTCTGAGATATCCCCGTCTTGGTTTTTTAACATGCTCAGTGTATAGCACCGTAAGAGACGAGGCACTTTTAGCAGGAAACGACCAGTACTTGACCTCTAGTTGAGTGAAATACACTTAACGCAACTCAGACATATACAGAATCCGGACCGGGATTTGAACCCCACAATTATTCTGGATTGGCAGTCCAGCGTGTTGACCACTAGACCACTGGACGACGTGCAATAAGTACATGTTTCTCTGGAATACATGCTTGTGTGGGCGAGACTGGTGTATTTACATCGTGTAACAAGAAGTGGTAGCATCCTTCTGCGTTAACCCCTTTTCCCACATACAACAAATCAGCAGCAGACGACATTGAAAATAGCTTGGCATTATTGGTGGATAGAGTCGAAAACATTTTGGCAAAAGGAGATATTGCTCATTATGAGCAATATCTCCTTTTGCCACAATGTTTTCATATGTTGTCTGCTACTAAGGCGCACGAAAGAGTGTGAAAGACCTTTTTTAGTAAGTCATCGATATGAATGTTGAGAGCGACGGGTACCTACAACAATCTTTCCGACGTTCGACAAAAGTCATTGCGACATGCGTCATTCGTCTTCCACAAATGGGCTAATAGTCTATGTGGAAAAGCAGCCAGTTGCTTGGACAGTATGTTGTGTGGAGTACTGGTGTGAGAAAGCCAGAAGCCACATAAACCATGTGTAGGTCAACTAACCTCGATATGACTGAAAAATTGTTGCAAACGGCGTAAAACCCCAATCAAAAGTACCTACAACCAAAGCGACACTTACCGGCCCCATCCAGCCCGAGGATCAACACTCGGGGCGTGGCTCCGTCGAATACCTCAAACATCGTCTTCATCCGCCGCTGGCAGTCCGTGATTCGCGTGATCAAATTACCCATGGTTAGTCCGTTGTTTTTAAAAGGGCACTATCCAAATATGATATCAACTACAACACATACAATCATTTAATACTCCGTCGGTAATAAGAGCATAACTCGATGACCGTACACAACTTTCGTTTAAACATGGAATGAACTATAGAGCTATTTTAGTAGCTTAAAATTAAAATAACTGGGGGCGAGTTTATTGAAATCATTTGAGCAACCAACCCTGTAATATTTACGTACGAATAGTTAGAGTGGTCTGGTCAATCTAAGTAAACAAACAGTGCATCATTTCAACCCTCGATTAATTAATAAAATCCAATCTTAATAAGAGTACACGTGTTTTTGTTTACACGCAGAACAAAACGAGTCGATGATATAAATAATCTTTATAATATTTTGTCGATTGTTAAATCGGTCTGGGTCCACTGCGTCCGTTTTATAAACCAGATATATCGGTCTATTTTTAGTAACACATACCACTTAAATATTCCTGTTTTGTAAGTTTGGATGTTTTATCGACCGAATACACCTATTGAATCCATTGTTCAATATAATTCGTTTTTAGACACTTAATAACTGAATGTCCTAAGGGGTAAGTATGCGAATACCGATATAATGCGTTGTAGAAATAAATAAAGTTTTACAATAAAGCAGTTGGCCCCCTTTTTAGACACTCTTATCTATCTATACCATGCTTCTCATAAGCAGTATATCCATCTACATGTATATATGGTGATCAATTTTGATGCTTTTTGATAATAGAGACATTGATTTTATTATTATGCGCAAATTACCATTTTAAGACACTTCTTTATATCGGACTTTGACTACTATGGTAGCGTCGAAATTTATTCTGTCCGCGAAAGGATCAAGCTAAATTAAAAATCCTTTATTCGCACGGCTTCATCCGACACAGAGTAAATGTTTTCGGATTACTTCTGAAAGGGGGTTTATTTGAAGCTTAACCCTCTCCGACATCCAAAATATCTGCAGCAGGTGAAAACATTGCTAACACTTTAGTGAAAACTTCTCACTTAATATGTTTGATTGATTGATTGTTTGTTGTTTTACGCCTCTTTCAACATTTTTTCAGTTATATCACGGCGTTTCCTGGGTAAGTTACCAGTACTACTGGTCTATCTATCCTGACATCAGCCAGTCAGTCGTAATGCTAACCCCGCAATCCTGAGCTCCAAGGAAGGCAGCTATTACTACCATTTCTAAAGTATTTGTTATGACCCGACCGGGGTTCGAACCCGCGACCTCTTTCAACATTTTTTCAGTTATATCACGGCGTTTCCTGGGTAAGTTACCTGTACTACTGGTCAATCTATCCTGACATCAGCCAGTCAGTCGTAATGCTAACCCCGCAATCCTGAGCTCCAAGGAGGGCAGCTATTACTACCATTTCTAAAGTATTTGTTATGACCGGCCGGGGTTCGAACCCGCGACCTCTTTCAACATTTTTTCAGTTATATCACGGCGTTTCCTGGGTAAGTTACCTGTACTACTGGTCTATCTATCCTGACATCTGCCAGTCAGTCGTTATGCTAACCCAGCAACCCTGAGCTCCAAGGAGGGCAGCTATTACTACCATTTCTTAAGTATTTGGTATGAACCGACCATGGTTCGAACCCGAGACCTCTTTCAACATTTTTTTCAGTTATATCACGGCGTTTCCTGGGTAAGTTACTAGTACTACTGGTCTATCTATCCTGACATCAGCCAGTCAGTCGTAATGCTAACCCCGCAACCCTGAGCTCCAAGAAGGGCAGCTATTACTACCATTTCTAAAGTATTTGGTATTGACTCGACAGGGGATCGAACCCGCAACCGAGGCGGACACTCTACCACTTCACCACCGAGGCATTCCACTTAATATGAATTAATGCAAAGCCTCCTAATAATTCGGAAAGAGAATTAAGTCTCAACAGGTTTAATTCCTTGCTCAAAGGATAATAATATGTCATTTACTATTTGTTGCAACCCTTTCACACCCTTAGACGCATTTAGACGCATATGCAGCGGACGACTTTTGAAAACATCGTGGCAACAGAAGAAATTGCTCAAAACGAGCAATTTCTCCTTTTGTCACTATGTTTTCAACTCTATTTAATAGTAAAACTCTCATTTATTGAGATTGTTCATGTTTTTCCTAATACGTTTTCAAAGTGGTCTGCTGCAGAATTGCTGTATGTGGGAAAGGATTAACGATTAAGCAAATGATCTAGATAAAAAATTTGTACACAATTAAATATGTAGAAGATTGTGTTCACTCAGTAATTCTGAGAGGACTAACAGAAGAACAACTTTCTGTAAAGCGTATGACAAATCGTTTATTTGAAACAGGATAGCTATTAATGTTGACTGATTGATTCAAATATGTTTTAAGCCTCTGTCAACAATTTTCAAATATATTATGGCGTTTCCTGGGTAAGTTACTAGTACTACTGGTCTATCTATCCTGACATCAGCCAGTCAGTCGTAATGCTAACCCCGCAACCCTGAGCCCCAAGGAGGGCAGCCACACTACCATTTTAAAAGTCTTTTGTGCGACCTGCGACCTCCCGCCACCGAGGCGTTCCACTTAATATGATTTAAAGCAAAGCCTCTTAATCATTCGGATAGAGAATTAAGTCTCAACAGATTTAATTCCTTGCTCGAAGGATATTAATCTGTTGTGCATTTTGTTGCAACCCTTTCACACCATTAGAGGGGAATCCGCGGTGGTTGAGTGGTTAGCGTCGGTGATTTTGAAACCGGATGTCCCGGGTTCGATCCCCAGTCGCGGCACTACGGTCATGGTGGTGTGCCTTTGGGCAAGGCATATTTACTAGCCTAGTACTGGTTTGTTTACACAGGGATCATGAATAAGTGAACTGTCGCCGTGATATAACTGAACTATTGTTGAAAGCGGCGAAAAAACCCAATAAATAAATAAATTCACGCCATTAGACGCATTTAGACGCATTTGCAGCAGACGACCTTTTAAAACATTGTGATAACAGAAGAAATTCTTGGGTAAGTTACCAGTACTACTGGTACATATACCCTGACACCAGCCAGTCAGCCGCAATGCTAGCCCCGTAACCCTGAGCGCCAAGGAGGGCAGTCATTAATACCATTTATAAAGTCTTTGGTATGACCCGGCCAGGGATCGTACCCGTGACCTCCCGCATCCGAGGTTGACGCTCTACCATAAAACCTTTGAGGCGGTAGCTCTTAAACTACTGCAAACATGATGAAGTTATATTTAAAGACATACCGAATGCACATGTTAACCACCATCAATTTATAGGGTACATGTGATTTAAAGGGACTGAATCCCATATGAGAAAAAAGCGAAAAAAAAAGAAAATTGTTAAAAATTGCTATTACCTTGATGCGTCTGCATGTACGGCATTGAGATTTGCTTACTGATGTACTACAAGATATGCACACTATTAATATTGCGGAGATTTTTCGTTATTTTGCATTGTAAAATCTACTTGTTTAGTAACCCAGTAAATCTAAAAATATCGCTGTATATTTATCACGTGATCACTAAAACCGAATTGACAATCTCCTTCGCAGAGTTGTCGTTCCTTACACTCACGCATACATGAATGTAATGAGTCGATAGTGTTAGAGATTGCCGAATTGAATCCACAAATTCAAATGAGCAAGAGGAAATTCAACTGCATTTTTAAACGGGAAAACACGGAGCGGACGTTTTTTTAACTGCTTAGTTCCTATGAAATAATGAAAAACAAGACTTGTACGACCTTCTACAACATTCCATTACATATATATCGACGTATTGTGGATTAATTAGAATAAGTATAAAATATAACAATTTTGGACCATTATGGTGTTCAGTCCCTTTAAAGGGAGTATTACAAACGCTATATTCAAACGTAAGTAAAATTCAATCATATTACAAAAGAGAGCTCTACATTATATATATTTATTTGCTTTATGATAACAAAAAACAACATGTTTTGTATGGACTTAAACTCGTGGAAACAGAAGGTCTTCAGAGATTGGGTTATGTGTTTAACCCGCTTCATCCCCTAGCTTCAATGGTCAAGGAACAATAGCTAATTTTCCATAATGTTTTCAAAAGTTCGTCTATTGCCTTTCTCTGGGATAAAGAAAGGCGGAGATAGGAATACTGGTGGCAGAAAAGAAGGGGAGAAGGCTAGGTTTAAATCAACAAACGCGGAAACAGGTATGTATAACAAATCAAGACACGATACAATGGATATTTAGAAGCTTACCTTTGAATTGCCCAAGGGAATCCGCCGTGACCGAGTGGTTAGTGTCGGGCATTTGGATCCAGGAGTCTCGGTTTCGATCCCCAGTGGAGTGCTCTTGGACATGGCACATTTCCTAACCTAGGACCGGTTTGTTACCCGGGTATCATGAATAAGTAAATTGTCGCTGTGATATAACTGTACTATTGTTGAAAACGGCTTATAACCCCAATTCAACAAATTGAATTGCCATTGTATTAAAACACTTTTAATGTCAAGTAAGCCGATATGATTTAGCTAACAGAAACATGCCATTTGTCTGTCAGTGTTTTCAAATTGAATCAACATTGTCTGAAAATGACATCGAAACAAGAGATTGGTAAAAAAAGAAACATAATCTGTCCCACATGAAAGACTAGACAGATCACCTGAATGCACCGCATCATAATTGACCCCTTTAGTGACACAGACAGATAATAATCGTAACTGGGACAGACCTATTACACCAAACATTCAAGTTGTCACATAATAGACGCAATATGTTTAAATTGGCTCTCGTTATTTTGGCAGGATTTTTGTTGGTCGAATTCAGTTTGGCTCAACACTTCTTGGCTGGTGACAAACGTTTTGTGCTCGAGATGGACTTGAACACGGAAGTAACGAATTTGAAGTTGGCATTTGCTGGTTTACAGAATAACTTAACGAAACAGATTAGAGGTAAGATTACAAATGAGATTCGCTCCATGAAAACAACATAAAATATTTTCGAATACAATATATACATATTTTAATAGTGACCAAGGGAAGTCAACGGTAACCGATATTAATAACCGGTTAATCGTTTGATTTTCCGATCGGTTTATCGGATATTATCAATATTTATTTCTCCGTGTTATTTATTATTGTTGTTTTAACTAGCTATAACTCGAACTAGACGTCGTTATTGGAACAAATGGTTGACAGGTTAGCCGTTGACATCCCTCATTTATAACACTCTCGCAGTTTTGGTCTTGATCAGCACTTTTCGCAAATTAATCGCAGAAATATGCAAAAAGCTTTACTGTGATGGTACGGAATTGCAAATACTTGCAAACATTTATTTTCCGTCAGAACGACTCCCTCTCGTTTTCAAATTGATTGGGATATATTTGGGGGGTTATTAGACAGTGTTTTGAACCTAGAAATTTGTCTTCCCACTAGTTGGCTAAATATTCTATGTAAAAAGGCAACCAATTGCTTGCGTAGAATGTTGTTCGGGGGTAATGGCACACATGTGTAATGACGGGACATCTGGAATCGTGCCTGGCTGGTCGTTTAGAAAATAGATGTTTAGAAAACATTGTGGCAAAAGACAAAAATGCTCATGATGAGCAATTTCATATTTTGCCATAATGTTTAAAACTCTATTAAAAAATACCACTATCATACATAGTGGTTTTCTATGATTTTACAAAAATATTTTAAAGTCATCTACTGTATAATTATTGTATGTGGGAAAGGGTTTAGCTGACTTTCTGGATTGAGACCAGGATAAACATAATAATAGGACGCACATGAAGAGATTAGAATATGGTTAAAGAAAGATAAAGGTCAATCAACTCTTTTAGGGATTTTATAGTACATCATGCCTTAATCGACAACCAAGTTTGCTAGTAAAGAAACTATCAATAGTCGAGCACTTTGCTGAAACATCAGTACATACGGTGCGCGAGTACTGTGCTCGTGGAATTGTTCGACAACCAAGTGTGCTAGTATAGACACCATCATTAGCCGAGCGCTTTGCTGTAACATCAATTCCTAAAACGCGCAAGTACTTTGTTTGTGACATTGCTCGACAACCAAGTGCTCTAGTACAGAAACTAGCATTACCCGAGCGCTTTGCTTGTAACATCAGTTCTAACGGCGGCCGAGTACTGTGTTCTTGGCATTGTTCGACAACCAAGTGTGCTACTATAGAACCTATCATTAGCCGAGCGAATTGCTGTAACATCAGTTCCTACGGCATGCGAGTACAGTGTTCGTGACATTGTTCGACAACCAAGTGTGCTAGTACATGTATATAAACCATCATTAGCCGAGTGCTCTGCTGTAACATCAGCTCCTACGGCGCACGAGTACTGTGTTCGTGGCATTGTTCGACAACCAATAGTGCTAGTATAGAAACTATCATTAGCCAAGCGTTTTGCTGTAACATCAGTTCATACAGGGCGCGAGTACTGTGTTCGAGGCATTGTTCGACAACCAAGTATACTAGTATAGAAACTATCATTAGCCGAGCGTTTTGCTGTAACATCAGTTCATACAGGGCGCGGGTACTGTGTTCGAGGCATTGTTCGACAACCAACTGTGCTAGTATAGAAACTATCATTAGCCGAACGCGTTGCTGTAACATCAGTTCCTACGGGGCTCGAGTTCTGTGTTCGTGGCATTGTTTGACAACTAAGTGTGCTAGTATAGGAACTATCATAAGCCGAGCACTAAGCTATAACATCTTTCCTACTGGGCGCGAATGCTGTGCTCGTGGCACTGATCGACAACCAACTGTGCTAGTATATTAACTATCATCAGCCGAGCGCTTTGCTGTAGCATCAGTCGCTACGGCGCACCAGTGCTATGTTCATGGTATTGTTCGACAACCAAGTATGCCCGTATAGCCACCATCATTAGTCGAGCGCTTTACTGTAACATCAGATCCCACGACGCGCTAGTAATATGTTCGTGGCATTGTTCGACAACCAAGTGTGCTAGTATAGACACCATCATTAGCCGAGTGCTTTGCATCAGTTCCTACGGCGCGCCAGTTCTGTGTTCGTGGCATTTTTCGACAACCAAGTGTGCTAGTATAGACACCATCATTAGCCGAGTGCTTTGCATCAGTTCCTAATGCGCGCCAGTACTGTGTTCGTGGTATTGTTCGACAACAAAGTGTGCTGGTATATAACCTGTCATTCGCCGAACGCTTATATGTAACATTAGTTCCCACGGCACACCAGTACTGTGGTCGTGGCATTGTTTGACAACAAAGTGTGCTGATATAGAAACTATCTTTAGCCGAGCGCTAAGCTGTAACATCAGTTCCTACGGCGCCCCAGTACTGTGTTCGTTGCATTGCTCGACAACAAGGAGTGCTGATATAGAAACTATCATTAGCCGAGAACTAAGCTGTAACATCAGTTCCTACGGCACACGAGTACTGTGTTCGTGGCATTGGTATTCCCAATAGTTCCTATCAGTATTCTTGGCATTGTACGACAGCCAAGTGTGCTAGTATATAAACTATCATTAGCCGAGCGCTAAAGCTGTAAAATCAGTTACTGAGGGGTGCGATTACTGTGTTCGTGGCATTTTTTGACAACTAAGTGTGCTGGTATAGAAACTATCATTAGCCGAATGTGTAAGTATAGAAAGTATCATCAGCCGAGCGCTAAGCTGTAATATCAGTTCCTACGACGCGCGAATACTGTGTTCGTGGCATTGTCCGACAACCAAGTGTGCTAGTATAGAAACTATCATTAGCCGAGCGATAAGCTGTAACATAAGTTACTACGGCGCGCGAGTACTGTGTTCGTAGCATTTTTCGACATCCAAGAGTGCTAGGTATAGTATCATTAGCCGAGCACTAATCTGTAACATAAGTTTCTAATGCACGCCAGTACTGGGTTCGTAGCATTGTTCGACAACATAGAGTGCTAGTATAATATCACTAGCTGAGCGCTAAGCTGTAACATTATATAAATATTGCATGGCTTCCAGTGTGACAGTACATATTGTCAACATGAGGAAAATACTGTTACCCGAGGCGAAGCCGAGATTAACAGTATTTACCCGAATGTTGACAATATGTACTGTCACACTGGAAGCCATGCAATATTTATTTTATTATACCGAACAAAATAACACGTTTATTCAATTTATTCTGTACCTTTGAAGGGGAGCTGAACATGGGTAGATCTACAACAATGTAACACACACATATGAATATACTGGTTAATAGTATACTGTTACATGACACGCGCATCTAAAAGGTGACGTTATTGTTTGAAATGACGTCATACACGTGCATAACCAACATTTTCACGCGCGTGCCATGTAACAGTATACTGTTAACCGGTCAAAAACGTACTGTTAGCATGAGACAGTAAGAAATTGTCCATGATGAGTATATGAGAATTTAACATTATAAAGTCACGTGAGATATAATAATAGTGTATAAGGCGCGCCAGTACTGTGTCCGTTGTATTGTTCAACAACAAAGTGTGCTGGTATAGAAACTATCATTAGCCGAGCGCTAAGCTGTAACATCAGTTCCTAAGGCGCACGATCTTTGTGTTCGTGGCATTGTTCGACAACCAAGTGTCCTAGTATATTATCATTAAGCTAGCGCTAAGCTGAACCTTCAGTTCCTATCAGTATTCCAATCAGTTCATATTTGTTTGGCATTGTACGACAACCAAGTGTGATAGTATACAAACTGTCATTAGCCTAGCGCTAAGCTGTAACATCAGTTGCTGAGGGGTGCGATTACTGTGTTCGTGGCATTGTTTGACAACTAAGTGTGCAAGTATAGAAAGTATCATAAGCCGAGCGCTAAGCTGTATCATCAGTTCCTACGACGCGCGAGTACTGTGTTCGTGGCATTGTCCGACAACCAAGTGTGCTAGTATATAACCAATGTGCTAGTAAAGACACCATCATTAGCCGAGCGCTTTGCTGTAACATCAATTTCTAAGGCGCGCAAGTACTTTATTTGTGGCATTGCTCGACAACCAAGTGCTCTAGTACAGAAACTAGCATTACCCGAGCACTTTGCTGTAACACCAATTCTAACGGCGGCTGAGTACTGTGTTCGTTGAATTGTTCGACAACCAAGTTTGCTGGTATAGAACCTATCATTAGCCGAGCGTTAAGATGTTTCATCAGTTCTTAGGGCGCTCTAGTACTGTGTTCGAAGCATTGCTCGACTACCAAGTGTGCTAGTATAGTATCATTATCCGAGCGCTAAGCTGTAACATCAGTTCCTAAGGCGCACGAGTTCTGTGGCATTGAGTTTGCTCAAATCACACAAACCTGAATACCAGCGGACAAACCCAGATGTAATTAATGAAAAACATTCACATTTAACTGAATATTGCTAATGAACTCGACAACCGAAATGCTGTAGTTTTCATTTGGTTATTTTTGCATTTGCATGTACGGTATAGTTATAATGATAAATAATTAAGCCAATAGCTTGACTAACCTAGGCTGATGCAAGAACAGCTTCTATCCTCAGTTACCATAGCCTTTTGAAATACGCATGCAGAAGATCGCCGAACTGATTTACTTAAACTTTAAGTATTCACTATGGATATGCACTAAAGAAAATATCGTTAGAACAATAGGATAATGTTCGATCTTTCGTAGA
This sequence comes from Serripes groenlandicus, assembly GCA_031761405.1. Classification (NCBI taxonomy): domain Eukaryota; kingdom Metazoa; phylum Mollusca; class Bivalvia; order Cardiida; family Cardiidae; genus Serripes; species Serripes groenlandicus. The sequence continues at coordinate 34,918,549 of JASEVX010000002.1, forward strand.
TTGGCTCCTCGTGGTACATACCTATATGGCAACGGAATTAAACCAAGAGCTTGACTAACCTAGGCTGATGTAAGAACAGTTTCTATCCTCAGTTGCCAAAGCCTTTTGAAATATGCATGCAGAAGATCGCCAAACTGATTGACCAAACTTTTACGTATGCACCATGGATATGCACCATAAAAATATCGTTAAAACAATAGGATAATGTTCATAAAGATCTTTATTAAAGGTTTCGTCGTTGAACATACCTATATGGCAACGGGTAGAGGTTAACCTATCCCTGGTTTTGATTAGACATGCTGCAGGCAATCAGATTTAACGTTACATATAACATATATTTCAAACTGTAAAAAATGTCAAACAAAAAATGATTTGGATATTTCGTTGCAATCACAGGTAGTTCTTTGAAAACAATAACATGTTTAGAACAACTAACACTAATTGGATTAAACCAATTTGATTAAGCTTTCGTGTATCAGGAGCGCTTACGTTTAGATACGCTAGCGGTTTTACACACTGAGTATAAATCTCGTCTAAAGTCTCGGAAAATCCCACGGGCAGAAATCTGCACGTTTTGGTTAACATGTACCGATCCCTATAAATGAGATAACGTGATAACCTATCTAGATATTTCGAAACATGCATATGGAAGATCAGTAAACGAATTTGTTATGACATCTGTTAACACAATTGGTATGCGACAAAGACAATAAATGAGTAAGGAAGGAGGATTTAAACACGAACACAGTCCACTATGCCTGTCTTATTTTCTCGATGATATTATTTTGTAAATGTCGGATAACGCTGATAATTTTTGAGGAAAACGTGATTGCATCTTTCTATACTTTCATTGTAGACATGGAGACCAAAACCACACAGTTAACGGCCGAAAACACCAGACTTTTACAAGGTATACAATTTATCATATATATATATATATATATATTGTATTACATTAGAATTTACATACTACATCACCACCTCGGTGGTGTAGTGGAAGAATGTCCGTCTCGGGTGCAGGAAGGCGCGGATTCGATCCCCGGTCGTGTCAAACCAAAGACTTTAAACAATGGTGTTATATGCTCTCCCTCCCTGGTGCTCATGATTGTTGCTTTAGCATTGCGACTGACTCGATGGTGTCAGGATACATGGACCAGTAGTACTGCTTACTTATCCAGGGAACGCCGGTATATGACCAGACATTATAAAAACCGGTTTTAAACACCATACAAAAAACCCTACTAACACAATATTTATACACTGATGCATATATCGGTGGAGACATCATGCCTTAATCGACAACCAAGTTTGCTAGTATATAAACTATCATTAGCCTAGCGCTAAGATGTAACATCAATTCCTACGGTGCGCCAGTACTGTGTTCGTGGCATTGTTCGACAACCAAGTGTGATAGTATATAAACTATCATTAGCCGAGCGCCAAGCTGTCACACCAGTTCCTACGGCGCGCGAGTATTGTGTTCGTGACATTGCTTTTGCCCAAATCACACAAACCCGAATACCAGCTGACAAACCATGATGTAATTAATGAAAACGATTACATTTAATCGAATATTGCAGGTGAACGCGACAACAGGGATGCTGTAGTTTTTATTTGGTTAGTTTTTTGCATGTACGTTATGCAGTATGGTTATAATGATAAACAAACAAGTCAACAACTTGACAAAGCTAGGATGATGTACGAACGGCTTCTATCCTCAGTTGCCATAGCCTTTTGAAATATGCATGCAGAAGATCGCCGAACTGATTGACCAAAACTTTAATTATGCACCATAGATATGCACCAAAGAAAATATCGTTAGATCAATAGGTTAATTATCGTCAAGATCATTCGTAAATTGGTTCCTCGTTGAACATACCTATAGAGCAACGGCTAGAGGTTGTTAACCACTCCCTAGTATTGATTAGACTTGCTGCAGGCAGACAGATTTAATGTTACACATTCAGTTTGGATTTATTTCAAACAGTTAAAAATGGCAAACCAAAAATGATTTGGAATTTTGGTTTAAACACAGTTAACTTTTGGAAATATTAGGCCAAAATATTAACATGTTTAAAACAACTAACAATAATTGGATTAAACCAATTGGATTAAGTTTTCGTGTATCAAGAGCGCTTACGTTTAGATACGCTAGCGGTTTTGTACACTGGGTTTGGAAAATCTCGTCTAAAGTCTCGGAAAATCCCACGGGCAGAATTCTGCCCGTTTTTGGTAAACCGTACCGATCCCAATATATCTGATAGCGTGATATCATGAGAGGTAACCAATCTAGATCTTTCGAAACATTCATATGAACTAATTTGTTATAACATCTGTTAACACAATTGGTATGCGACAAAGAAAGATAAATGAGTTAGGAAGGATGATTTAAACACGAACACAGTCCATGCTTATATTCTCGATGATATTATTTTGTTAATGTTGGTTAACGCTATTAAACTTTCTAAACGAAGAAAACGGGATTCCATCTTGCCATACTTTCATTGTAGACATGGAGACCCAAATCACACAGTTAACGGCCGAAAACACCAGACTTTTGCAAGGTATACAATTGTTCTCGGTGGTGTAGTCCGCCTCATGTGCGGGAGGTCGCAAACACTTTAACAAATGGTGTATTTGCTCGTTGTATTAACTTTAGCCAGGGAACGCCGATATGTAACTGAAACATTGTAAAAAGCGGTGTTAAACACCATACACATAACACAACATTTATACACTGATGCATAAATCGGGGGAGGTGGATACTCAATAAGTTAGTAGATAAGAAGAAGATGGACAATAGAAGAGTCAATAGCAGTAAGGCAGTAGAAAAATAATTAATCAAAATTCCCGTTATACCGATCTCAGGGGGGATACTTCATCCCGTGACTCTCAAATCCGCAGATCCTTTTAATCATGTAATCATCTCAAATTCGCGGATCTTTTTAATCATGTGATCTTCTCAAATCCGATGATGATTTTATGTTATCACGTGATTCTCAAATTGTAGGAAGTGGTGCCGTATTTGTGCGATGGGGAAGAAACGTATGTCCATCAACATCGGATTTACATTTATAAAGGTTAGATAAATATTGAAATTTTTCCTTCGTTTGCGTCGTGAGTGTGATTAACGTTTTTTAAAGAATCGTCCGTCCGTCTCATACGTAACTCAGAGATATGTGTAGGACATATACCCCAACAATAATAATCAGCGAGCCCGTCTCATACCAAACTCAGAGATATTTGTAGGACCTATATTTAAAATTTACCAATCAGCGAGACCGTCTAATACAAAACTAAGAGATGTTTGTAGGACCTTTACGCCAAATATACCAATAGGCGAGCCCGTCTCATACTAAACTCAGAGATATTTGAAGGACATACACCCCAAGTATACCAATCAGCGAGACAGAAATGGCTGTAGGTAATTTAATAATGAACAAGCCCGTCTCATACCTTAATTAGTGACGTGTATAGGTCATATAGCAAACGAGCATTGTGTTTCATGGATCTAACTTTGTATCTGTATTAGCATCAGTTTAATACGATAGTGTTATTCAACGTAGATATATATACGGTATACGTATACAGTGTCGTCTGCTTCAAATGATCGCAGGTTACAATAGCTTTAATTTTGATATATAGTTGATGGCAAAGAAGAAATAGGAAAGTAGGAAAATATAACTAAATTTAAGGGTTAACTGCTTCAAATGCGTCAAAAGTTCAACATTCATATTAGGCAATTTGTTTCTGTGTTATATCATTGGTTGTATGTTTTTTTATAGTGCTGTCAATCTATGTTCACTTGATATATGTCATTGTATATGGTGTTACGGGCAGGTGGCCAATCTACTTGAAAGGTTGATGTCTATGTTTACTAATAATGCCCCATCGGTAACTTCTGAAATACAATTCAGTAGAAGTGTAGGAAAATAAGTTTCCACCAACAAACGTGTATGGAATGCGAAACCGGAACTACTGATATATCCATTTATGCTATATATCTGACAACGATCTGATTATTTCAGGTTATACGGCAGGAAAGCATCACAGTGAAGTAGGCAGTGGAACCGACATACAGTGTTTACCGGAAGACCCGACATGGACCATCTACGTGGACGGAAACGAAGCATGGAGGGCATATATGTATGGTGTAGAACTGGAAATACACGATACCGAATATATCGTTATTGGTGCCACACATACTGAAGCAATTCCGTGCGCCGTATGTCAATCCAAAAGGTCAACTTCCATGATGATACCGGGTCGCAACAACTGCTATGGTAACTGGACGATGGAATACCATGGTTACCTAACTACGGCCCATTACTTACATCACAGTATGACACATGTGTGTGTTGACGATAGTCCAGAATTCTTTCGTGGGGGTGGTAAACTTGATAACGAGGCTATGCTGTACTTGGTAGAAGGGAGATGCGGAGCACTGCAATGCCCACCATATGTAGAAGGTCGCGAACTAACATGTGTTGTGTGTTCAATGTAATGGAATATGACTACAGTTCAATAAATGTTGCCTCATTTTTAAACACTCTGTTTATATTTCGACACAATACGGTCTAGTCGAGTCGTAATAGCTTACAAAAGATACACTATGGTCTAGTTGAGTCGTAATAGCTTACAAAAGACACACTGTGGTGTAATCGAGTCATAATAGCTTACAAAAGACACACTATGGTGTAGTCGAGTCGTTATAGCTTACCAAAGACACAAAACGGTCTAGTCGAGTTGAAATAGCTTACAAAAGACACACTACGGTCTAGTCGAGTCGTAATAGCTTACAAAAGACCTATCGGTCCAGGACTCGTGAGTTTGACTTCCGATTCAGACATTTAATATTCCGATGATTGTTATATACACTTTCTGATGGCTCTGCAGCAGACGACTTTTGAAAACATTGTGGCAAAAGAAGAAATTGGTCAAAACGAGCGATTTCTTCTTTTACCGAAATGTTTAAAATATATTTAAATATTAAACTTTTATTTCACATTTTGCGCTAATATGTTTTCAAAGTCGTCTGCTGCAGATTTGTTGTATGTGGGAAAGGGTTAATTCACTATGTTCAGCTATATTCGTCTTCCACTAATAGGCTTATGGTATACATGGGAAGTTAACCAGTTTCCTGGTAAGAATGGTATGTGGAGTACTGGTGCGAGACAGCCACGAAACAAATTGTAAGGTTAAATGGCTGCTGTGATATTACTAATATAATGTAGAATCATTAGACACAATACGGTCTAGTGGAGTCGTAATAGCTTACAAAAGACACAATGCGGTCTATTCGAGTCGCTATAGCTTGCAAAAGACATAATACGGTCTAGTCGATTCATAATAGCTAACACAAGACACAATACAATCTAGTCGAGTCGTTACAGCTTACAAAAGACACACTACGGTATAGTCGAGTCGTAATAGCTTACAAAAGACATAATATGGTCTAGTCGATTCGTAATGGCTAACACAAGACACAATACAATCTAGTCGAGTCGTCACAGCTTACAAAAGACACACTACGGTATAGTCGAGTCGTAATAGCTTACAAAATACATAATATGGTCTAGTCGATTCGTAATGGCTAACACAAGACACAATACAATCTAGTCGAGTCGTCACAGCTTACAAAAGACACACTACGGTATAGTCGAGTCGTAATAGCTTACAAAAGACATAATATAGTCTAGTCGATTCGTAAAGCTTACAAAAGACACACTATGGTATAGTCGAGTCGTTATAGCTTACAAAAGACATAATATGGTCTAGTCGAGCCGTAATAGCTTACAAAAGACATAATATGGTCTAGTCGATTCGTAATAGCTTACAAAAGACATAATATGGTCTAGTCGATTCGTTATAGCTTACAAAAGACATAATATGGTCTAGTCGATTCGTTACAGCTTACAAAAGACATAATATGGTCTAGTCGATTCGTAATAGCTTACAAAAGACATAATATGGTCTATTCGATTCGTTACAGCTTACAAAAGACATAATATGGTCTAGTCGATTCGTTACAGCTTACAAAAGACATAATATGGTCTAGTCGATTCGTAATAGCTTACACAAGACATAATATGGTCTAGTCGATTCGTAATAGCTTACAAAAGACATAATATGGTCTAGTCGATTCGTTACAGCTTACAAAAGACATAATATGGTCTAGTCGATTCGTAATAGCTTACAAAAGACATAATATTGTCTAGTCGAGCCGTTACAGCTTACAAAAGACATAATATGGTCTAGTCGAGTCGTTACAGCTTACAAAATACATAATATGGTCTAGTCGAGCCGTAATAGCTTACAAAAGACATAATATGGTCTAGTCGATTCGTAATAGCTAACAAAAGACATAATATGGTCTAGTCGATTCGTTACAGCTTACAAAAGACATAATATGGTCTAGTCGAGCCGTAATAGCTTACAAAAGACATAATATGGTCTAGTCGATTCGTTACAGCTTACAAAAGACATAATATGGTCTAGTCGAGCCGTAATAGCTTACAAAAGACATAATATGGTCTAGTCGATTCGTAATAGCTTACAAAAGACATAATATTGTCTAGTCGAGCCGTAATAGCTTACAAAAGACACAATATGGTATAGTCGATTCGTAATAGCTTACAAAAGACATAATATGGTCTAGTCGATTCGTAATAGCTTACAAAAGACATAATATGGTCTAGTCGATTCGTAATAGCTAACACAAGACATACTATGGTCTAGTCGATTCGTAATAGCTTACAAAAGACATAATATGGTCTAGTCGATTCGTAATAGCTAACACAAGACACAATACGATCACGTAATAGCTATTGGTCCAGGGCTCGAGAGTTCGAATCCCGACTCCGACATTTATTATTCCGATGATTGTTTTAACCTTTTCCCACATACAATTAATCTGCAGCAGACGAGTTTGTTATCATAGTGATAACACCCTGAAAAAATCTCCTTTAAAGATAGCTTAATTGTTAAATAAAGATGAAAATATTGTGGCCAAAGGAGAAATTGCTCTTCATGAGCAATGTCACCTCTGGCCACAATGTTTTCAAAAGTAGTATGCTGCTATTGCGTCTGTAGGTGGGAAAGGGGTTAAGTCACTGTGACCAGCTTCTTTCGTCTCCCAATAATAGGCTAATTGTATCATGGGGAGCCAGTTTCTTGATAGGAATGGTGTGCGGAGTATTGCTCCGAGACAGCCAGGAAACATTGTTAGGTGAACTGCTGTTGTGATATCACTAAAATGATGTTGAAAACAGTTTCAAACTCAAGTCACCATATACGTATATGTATAATATATAACCGTGTTATATCATTGGACTATGTGAACTTTATTTAACCCTTACCCACCTATAGATGCATTTCGACGCAATAGCAGCAAACGACTTTCGAAAACATTGTTGCCAAAGGTAAAATTGCTCATGACGAGCAATATCTCCTTTGGCCACAATGTTTGGGACTTTAATTAACAATTAAGCTGCCTATAATGGAAATGTTTCGGGTTTGTGTCACTCTGTTTTCAAAGTCGTCTGTTGCAGATTTGTTGTATGTGGGAAAGGGTTAAGGAACACCAGATCGCATCACGAGGATCGGAATTTGTTTGTTTTCTTCGCATATTGTAAACGTATAGGTCGTTAATACTAGGGATGGCAACGCTTACCGATATTACTTACCGGTTACGCGTACACTTTTTTAACCGTATAGATTCATAGACAATAAATATCCACTGTTTTAGTCGAATGTTGATGCGCATGTTACTGGTTTCCACCAGTCCAAGACAGTTCATTACAACACAAACTGCACTTGACTTTGTTATCATCAGCACAGCGTTTGAAATACTTCCAGACAAAGGATGTAGCAGGCGGCATTATGGCAATTATTAACTTAATAGTCATAATCCTTCCCGAGAGGCTTCCGTAAACTACAGGGCGAACGTGTAATATTCTGATCAGACTGCACAGGCTGCTCTTAATCTGACGCGCATAGGTTCAGATAAGTGAGAGTGTACAGCTTAAACTCAATGTCATATATTCAATGCATTCTGGTGATGGTATAAATGTACACTCATTTCTACGCAAGCAAAGGTTTTTTTATGGACCATTTGGGTCAGCATATCAGCGGATGTATTTGTCGTATTTTAACCTAGAGGGCAAACGTGGAAGATCCTGGTCAGACTGCACAGGCTGCTCTTAATCTGACGCGGATGCACTCGTTTCTTAAGACGCGTGTCAATAACCAATTAGAGAGAATTATTGATTGTTTGGTGTTTTACGCCTCTTTCAACAATGTATCAGTGTTATCATTGCATCCCCTCAGTGTGTTACAAGTCAATTTATCCTGACACCAGCCAGTCAGTGGTAAGTAAAGGGCAGTCATTTGTACCATTTTTAAAGTATGGAACCCATTAGGGAGTCTTCCAGTACTAAGCGCTACATGGTAAATACATTCTATATATAGTACATTGAGGTATATAGTTTTGGTCATTGTAGCAACCCGTTGTCGTATACTAATAAATAAGTCTGAAAGCTATAGCTTGTAATGTTTAGGAGAAAAGGGAATCTAAACACGATTCTATGAACACTATTATTCGTCAAATAAGCACCAAACTTCAAGTTATGCATGGTAGAGTTATCACACTATGCATTAAATGAGCACCAAACTCCAATTTACGCATGGTAGAGTTATCACACTATACATTAAATAAACACCAAACTTTAAGCTATATGCATTGTAGAGTTATGACACTATACATTAAATAAGCACCAAACTCAAAGTTATGAATGGTAAAGTGATGACACTGTACATTAAATAAGGACCAATCTTCAAGCTAGATGCATGGTAGAGTTACGACACTTTACATTAAATAAGCACCAAACTCTAAGTTCGATGCATAGTAGAGTTATGATAATATACATTAAATAAGCACCAAACTTCAAGCTAGATGCATAGTACAGTTATGGCAATATATATTAAATAAGCACCAAACTTCAAGCTTAGTTCATTGTAGAGTTATGATACTATACACTAAATAAGCACAAAACTGCAAGCTAGATGCATGGCAGGGTTATGACACTATACATTAAATAAGCACAAAACTACCAGCAGATGCATGGTAGAGTTATGACACTATACACACAAAAACAAAACTTCTAGCTACGTGCATGGTAGAGTTATGACACTATACATTAAATCAGCACCAAACTGCAAGATAAACGCATGGTAGAATTATGGTACTATACATTAAATAAGCACAAAACTTCAAGCTAGATGCAAGGTAGAGTTATGACGCTTTACATTTAAAGAGCACCAAACTGCAAGCTAGATGCATAGAAGAGTTATGACAATATAAATAAGCACCAAACTTCAAGCTAGATGCATGGTAGAGTTATGACATTATACATTAAATAAGCACCAAACTTCAAGCTAGATGCATGGTAGAGTTATGACAATATACATTAAATAAGCACCAAACTTCAAGCTAGATGCACGGTAGAGTTATGACACTATACATTGAATAAACACTAAACTTCAAGCTAAATGCATGGTAGAGTTATGACAATATAAATAAGCACCAAACTTCAAGCTAGATGCACGGTAGAGTTATGATAATATACATTGAATAAACACCAAACTTCAAGCTAGATGCATGTTAGAATTATGACACTATACATTAAATAAGCACCAAACTTCAAGCTTAGTTCATTGTAGAGTTATGATAATATACACTAAATAAGCACAAAACTGCAAGCTAGATGCATGGTAGGGTTATGACACTATACATTAAATAAGCACAAAACTACCAGCTAGATGCATGGTAGAGTTATGACACTATACATACATAAACAAAACTTCTAGCTAGGTGCATGGTAGAGTTATGACACTATACATTAAATAAGCACCAAACTGCAAGATAGACGCATGGTATAATTATGGTACTATACATTAAATAAGCACAAAACTTCAAGCTAGATGCAAGGTAGAGTTATGACGCTTTACATTTAAAGAGCACCAAACTTCAAGCTAGATGCATGGTAGAGTTATGACAATATACATTAAATAAGCAACACATTTCAAGCTAGATGCATGGTAGAGTTATGACACTATATATTGAATAAACACCAAACTTCAAGCTGTATGTGTGTTATGACACGATAAATTAAATAAACACCAAACTCTAAGCTAGATGCATGGTAGAATTATGACACTATACATTAAATAAACACCAAACTCTAAGCTAGATGCATGGTAGAATTATGACACTATACATTAAATTAGCAACACACTCCAAGTTACGCCTGGTAGAGTTATGACACTATACACTAAATAAGAACCAAACTTCAAGCTAGATGCATGGTAGAGTTATGACACTACACATTAAATAAGCACCAAACTCCAAGTTACGCATGGTAGAGTTATGACACTGTACATTAAATAAGGACCAAACTTCAAGCTAGATGCATGGTAGAGTAAAAGACACTTTACATTAAATAAGCACCAAACTCTAAGCTCGATGCATAGTAGAGTTATGATAATATACATTGAATAAACACCAAACTTCAAGCTAGATGCATGTTAGAATTATGACACTATACATTAAATAAGCACCAAACTTCAAGCTAGATGCACGGCAGAGTTATGACACTATACATACAAAAACAAAACCCAACCTCTAGCTAGGTGCATGGTACTGTTATGACAAAATACATTAAATAAACACCAAACTTCAAGCTAGATGCATGGTAGAGTTATGACAATATACATTAAATAAGCACCAAATTTCAAGCTAGATGCATGGTAGAGTTATGACACTATATATTGAATAAGCACCAAACTTCAAGCTGTATGTGTGTTATGACACGATAAATTAAATAAACACCAAACTCTAAGCTAGATGCATGGTAGAATTATGACACTATACATTAAATAAATACCAAACTCTAAGCTAGATGCATGGTAGAATTATGACAATATACATTAAATTAGCAACAAACTCCAAGTTACGCCTGGTATAATTATGACACTATACACTAAATAAGAACCAAACTTCAAGCTAGATGCATGGTAGAGTTATGGCACTACACATTAAATAAGCACCAAACTCCAAGTTACGCATGGTAGAGTTATGACACTGTACATTAAATAAGGACCAAACTTCAAGCTAGATGCATGGTAGAGTAAAAGACACTTTACATTAAATAAGCACCAAACTCTAAGCTCGATGCATAGTAGAGTTATGATAATATACATTGAATAAACACCAAACTTCAAGCTAGATGCATGTTAGAATTATGACACTATACATTAAATAAGCACCAAACTTCAAGCTAGATGCACGGCAGAGTTATGACACTATACATACAAAAACAAAACAAAACCTCTAGCTAGGTGCATGGTACCGTTATGACACAATACATTAAATAAGCACCAAACTTCAAGCTAGATGCATGGTAGAGTTATGGCACTATACATTAAATAAGCACTACTACACGTTAAGCTAGATGCATGGGAGAGTTATGACCCTTTACATTCATCATATATTAAATAAGCTTAAAATAAAAAATGAAATGTAATATTCAATATGACAACTCGATCAAGTTTTAGCAAAATAAATTAATCAAACTTATAGCCCTTAACTATGTCACGGCTTAATACTCGGTGTGTTTGGTCAATCTGGATACACCCTTATATATGTTACAAAGGCAATGGTATATCTGAGTGTTCGCTATGTTAGGTCAATCTTGATACACCCTTGTTCTATTAAACAATATCAACAGTATAGCTGAGTATTCGGTGTGTTATGCCAATCTGGATACACCCCTGTTCTATTAAACAATGTCAACGTTATAGCTGAGTATTCGGTATGTGTCGATCTTGACACGACCATACTATATTAAACAATGTTAACATATATCATGTATGACGGTAGCTTTAAGTTTGGTTACATTTACCTTTTTTCCATATATATACGCTTTCTTACGGCTCTGCAGCGGACGACTTTAACCTTAATGTTTTCTAAGGCATCAAATTCCATTAATTTATGGAATGTAGGAAAAGGGCTAAATATCGACGCTAACTGTAACCGGTAAACTAGAAAAGCGGAAACAATGTTACGATTTCTACGTGTCTGAAGCATTTTTACAATTGATAGAATTTCCAGAAAATAAACTCAAAATACAAAAATAAAATGCCATTTACTAAATTCACTTTTCAATTTCAACATTTTATTACCCATAATACATTTACGTGTATACATATCGGGAGATATAAAACAGCAATGTATCGATGTCATACTACAAACGAGGGAAACCTACACAGTGTTAAATATGTTGATGTCATTCTATCAGACTATTGACAAAATATTATGTGGTCTTGCCTAATTAAGTTAAGAAACATTTAATCATTTCAATTAGGCGAGAAGCTACACATTTCCGTCCATCACCTTGACTAAGGTAAAACCGTCTTCATGTTAAAGTGGTTAGAGCGTCCGCCTCGGGTAGGAACAATCTTTTTTCGATCTCCTGTCAATTTTTACCCAGTACTTTAAAAATGGCAGCAATTGGTTAGATTCCTGGCGCTCGGGTTTGCAGGAATAGCAGTACGTTTAATACATAGATCCCAAGACAAATAATAACAGTAGTACTAATCCTCCCAAGAAACGCCATGATATAACTGAAATTATGTTGTAAGCGGTGTACAACACTCACTTAAATTGACTTTGGAAGTTGACGGGTTTGATGACACAGATAATCATACATTTGTGGTTTAGAATCTATCAGAGTAACAGAAATTGATTTTGGAAGTTGACGGGTTTGATGACACAGATAATCATACATTTGTGGTTTAGAATCTATCAGAGTAACAGTTACAATAACAACGTTTATATTTCATTGATCAGAATGTTTAGCTATAGGGTAGGCCTACATATGATACCTTTTCAAAAACCACGGTATGTGGAATAATAACACCCGCCATAGAATACGACAATATATCAGGTTATATTCAGGTTTAGACTGATAAACCTTTTTTATAAATCAATTTTGATATTTATGCAATATCGTGTCATAGGTACAAAATCAAAATCAAGTTACATTGGTCAAATTGTTGTTTCCGAGAAACTTTTTTTGCAATCCATTGACATGAAGATAAATATCAAGTTAGATTGGTCAAATTTCGGTTTCAGAAAAGCTTCCATTGCAAACCATTGACATGTAGATATCAAGTTAGATTAGTCAAGTTCTCTGTTCCAGACACACTTCAATTCCAAACCATTAATTGACATGAAGATAACTATCAAGTTAGATTGGTCAAGTTTTTGTTCCAGACAAACTTCAATTGCAAACCATTGACATGAAGATAAATATCAAGTTAGATAGTTCAAAGTTTTGTATCAGACAATCTTGCATTGTAAACCATTGACAGGAAGATACATATCAAGTTAGATTGGTCAAATTTTTGTATCAGACAATCTTGCATTGCAAACCATTGACATGAAGATACATATCAAGTTGGTTTGTTTAACTTTTTGTTTCAGAGAAACTTCCATTACAAACCCTTGACATGAAGATACATATCAAGTTTGCTTGTTTAAAGTTTTGTTTCAACGAAACTTCTATATGCAAACCATTGACATGAAGATAAATATCAAGTTGAATTGGTCAAATTTCTGTTTCATACACACTTCCATTCCCTCAATTGACATGAAGATAAATATCAAGTAAATATAGGCGGAAAAATACAGCTAGAGTCGCATTTAATATATATATGGTTTAGTTAGATGAAGCATTTTGGAAGACTAGTACACTGGTCTGTTCCCACCTGTAATTTTCTTATGACTCAATTCTAAGAGACCGTTCTTTTGAGAACAAAACATAGGGTTTCAGTGTCAAATAAGGATTTTGGAATAAGAAATTTTCATCTTATTTAGGGCCCTGGACTACCGTTTTTAACATGAATAACGTGAACAATGCAAGAAGTAACCAAGGCCATTACACAAGTACATGTTTCATTAAGCAGGCGTAAATATTTTATATCATCTTTGATGAGTGAATCTATCATGTTACACAACGCTGCAAATACACGAACAGTTTTATTTGCATTTCTCAATGACTTTATGCTGTATTTGATATTCAGAAATCTCTAATATTTCATTCGCATGATAGCCCCCACAACATAGATTCGTTCTGCTGCTATTCTTCTAGAGTCAATGGTTTCATGTTCAGTTACAATTTTACCCGCCGGCTACACATATCTTCTTCAACAGTGCCATAACTTAATCTTCAGCAGAGACATCTACATATATTACTTGTCCATATATCCTGACAGCAGTCAGTCATACGTAATGTTAACCACGTAACCCTGAGCGCCAAGGAGGGCAGCCATTACTACCATGTTTAAAGTCAAATGTATGACCCGGTCGGGGATTGAACCTGAGGTGACCTCCCGCAACCTAGACTGACGGCCTACCACTACCCGTACATCCGGGGAGGATGCTGTTTAAGTACTGCACACACGATGGAGTATTATTTAAAAACACACTGAATGCATATGCCAACCTCTATCAATGTATAGTCGCCATGTGATTTAAAGGTAGTATTACAAACGCTTTATTCGAACGTAAGTCAAATTCAATCTTTTTACAAAAGAAAGCTAAATAGCTTTTCTTTTTATTTAATTCTTTATTTCCTCCAAGATCAATAAATTTAAAGAGTATAAAGAACATGAGAAAAACAAAAAGAACAGAAAAAATAACACATTGCATAGGAATACGACTATAATACTGCAGTCAGCTATACATGTGAATTCAACTGTCCCCTCAAGTTGTCAGATCCACATACATTGTGCGGTCTGTGATCATTACGATTCAAAAACCCATATCTGCTTGTGCATGCAACCTGTTCTAACCGAAGGAGAATGGTGGATTCTAATCTGCCAATGACTATGAGACCTCCAATAGAAAACTTCACTGAAACGAAATGAGAAATGTTCAATAAGGACAACGACATATACTAAGTAATTATAAATTATCAATGCATCAGGTTAACTGATAATTGAGTCGTCTGCTTACTTTCCTAACAGTGACCTAGTTATCCTTTTCTCCAAAATGTATCAAGACTCGCCTTTAATTAACGCGTCCAAGGCGGTTTGTAACCTGTGTTATGGAATATGTCGTAGTCATCATGTAAAACGTGAACTAACGTTTTGTTATGGTCTTAAACACATGGAAACAGAAGGCTTCAGAGATTGGGATATATATATTTAACCCGCATGCATCCCCTAACTTCAATGGTCAAGGTCATATTATATTATCTTACACTGTTAAGTTCAATCGATTATATCTACATGATATGGTATATTCCAGTTGTCTGCTAAGAATAAAATAATGAGAAAGATGTAGGTACTTAAATTCGAACAGTTTAATTTCTAGAAACTGGTTTGAAAACTTTGTCAGAAAAGGAGAAGAGATTGCTCAAAATGAGCAATATCTCACTTCCCACAATGTTTTCAAAATTTCGTTTATTGCCTGTTGTCATCTGGATCTGGGATAACGAAAAGCGAAGAACGGCATAATGGTGGCAGATAAGAAGGGGATATGACTAGGTTGAAATCAACAAAGTGGAAACACTTAGGTATAACAAATCAAGACACGACAAAATGGATATTTAGAAGCTTACCTTTAAATTACCCAAGGGAATCCGCCGTGGACGAGTGGTTAGCGTCGGGCATTTGGAACTAGGAGTCCCGGGTTCGCTCTCCAATGGACATGTCACATTTCCTAACATAGTTTTTACCCGGGGACCATGAATAAGTGAACTGTCACCGTGATATAACTGTAATAATGTTAAAAACGGCGTAAAACTTTAATTCAACAAATTGATTGCCCTTGTATGACAATACTTTTGAAGTCAAGCTAGTCAACATGATTCTAACTGACATAAATATGTCGTTTATCTGTCTTCGTGTTCCAATTGAATCAACATAGTCTTTAAATGACACCAAAATCAATGATTGGTATAATGAAATATAACATGTCCCACATGAAACAGTCAAAATGTCACATACATTGACTCATCACACGTGACCCCGTCTGTGATAAAGACTGATAAGAACCGTAACTGGGACACACTTATTACACCAAACATTCAAGTTGTCACATAATAGACGCAATATGTTTAAATTGGCTCTCGTTGTTTTGGCAGGGTTTGTGTTGATCGAGAGAAGTCTGGCTCAACACTCGGGTGGTGAAAAACGTTTTGTGCTCGAGTCGGACTTAGAGACGGAACTAATGAATTTGAAGTTAAAGATGAGAGGTAAGATTACAAATGAGATTCGCTCGATGAAAACAACATTCAGCCTTTCAGGATTTGCGAATACTATATATACTTATAGTCTAGGGATGTCATCGGTTACCGACATTAATAACCGGTTAACCGTTTGATCTTCCGATCGGTTAATTGGATACTATCAATTATTTACTTTCTTCCATGTTATTTATTGTTGTTGTTTTAACTAGCTATAAATCGGATTAGACGTCGTTATTAGAGCAAACGGTTGACCGGTTAGCCGTTGACATCCCTAATTTATACCACTCTCGCAGTTTTGGTCTTGATCAGCACTTTCGCAAATTAATCATAGAAATATTCAAAAGACTTTACTGTGATGGCACGGATTTGCAAATAATTAGACAAATTAGTTTTCCGTCAGCACGACTCACTCTCGTTTTCAAAATGGGATATTTTGTTGGGGGGTTGCTAGATAGTGTTTTCAACCTAGTACAAGTTGTTATAATTTCGCTCGGATTTCGCAGCTTAGACTGGAGGGTAGATAGTTTTCAATTAAGGTATTTTGGAGTTTAAATCCCTTCTCTGCCAACATTCGGTCTTGCAAGTGAAAACAAACTGAATATAATATTTTGTCTTCCCATCAGTTGGCTAAATATTCTATGTGAAAAGGGAGCCAATTGCTTGCGTATAATTTTTGTTCGGGATAATGGCACACATGTGTAACGACGGGAAATCTGGAATCGTGGTTGGCTGGTCGTCTGTACGTTCATCAACCGGTCTAAGTTTTGTACCTTAAAAATCTCATATTTTATTCTGTTATTTCTGTCTTTATGTCATTTATTTTTAAGCGCCATTTTCAGTCAACTTCATTCGTATGTGTTGTTCATGATATACATACCATCCTGTCCTATTTGTGCATTCATTAAACTTCTACAGGTTATTGCTTCCTTTCCATAAAAGAGGTATAAACAACTCTGTGTATTTGTTGAAGTGTAATCAAAGTACTGAAAGTACTTCAGCACGGTTTGGGTGAGCCAGCTAGGTCATTACGGTTTACCACTTTATGTTTTTGCCATTGATCATCGTTTGATTATTTATTGGGTAAGCAAAGCAATAATGTTGCCAGTGTTTTATGTTTTCAACTATGGTTTTGATATAAGGTTGAACTATGAAGCAATACACAAAGATGGTATCATTTGTTAAGTTTCCCCGGACACGTAGATGTACATGTACATATTTTTGTATTCTTATATAAGAAAATGTTTTGATGCAAATTGACATATTAATAAGTCTTATCACATATGTAAGATTATGCCTTGATTGTTTATCTAATCTTTTGACCAATTTCTTGGTACCAATTCATGCTTATATCCAGGTATTTCTACAGGTTCATTTTACTCTGGATTGACAGGTTGGTAGCCGTAAAGCACATTATATCTTTTTACGAATGCTACGAATATTCAAATGTATAATTGAGATATTCCCTCTTTGATTAACCCCTTCCCATTTACAGGCGCATTTTGACGCATTTCTAGGAGAAGACCTTTGAAAACATTGTGGCAAAAGAAGAAATTGCCCATAATGAGCAATTTTATCTTTTACAACAATGTTAACAACTCTATTCAAACATGTCGTCTACAGTAGACTAATGGTATGTGGGAAAGGGTTTATCTGACCTTCTGGATTGAGACCAGGATTCTTTTCAACGTCACCAGAAAGTTATAAACATAATGATAGGACGCACATCATGAAGAGATAAGAATATGGTTAAAGAAAGATAAAGGTCAATCAACTCTTTCAGGGATTTTATAGGACATCATGCCTTAATCGACAACCAAGTGTGCTAGTATAGACACCATCATTAGTCGAGTGCTTTGCTGTAGTATCAGTTCCTACGGCGCGCCAGTACTGTGTTCGTGGCATTGTTCGACAACCAAGTGTGCTAATATAGAAACTATCATTAGCCGAGCGCTAAGCTGTAACATCAGTTCCCTAGGCGCGCCAATACTGTGTTCGTGGCATTGTTCGACAATCAAGTGTGCTAGTATAGCACCATTAGCCTAGCGCTATGCTGTAACATCGGTTCATACGGCGCGCCAGTACTGTGTTCGTGGCATTGCTCGATAACAAGGTGTGCTGATAATGAAACTATCATTAGCCGAGCGCTAAGCTGTAACATTAGTTCCTACGGCACGCGAGTACTGTGTTCGTGGTATTGTTTGACAAAACAAATGTGCTAGTATAGTATAATTAGCCGAGCGCTAAGCTGTAACATCAGTTCCAAAGGCGCGCCAGTCCTGTGTTCGTGGCGTCGTTCGACAACAAAGTGAGCTAGAATAGTATCATTAGCCGAAATAAAAGCTTTAACATCAGTTCCTACGGCACGCAAGTACTGTGTTCGTGGCATTGTTCGACAACTAAGTGTGTTAGTATAGAAACTATCATTAGCCGAGCGATAAGCTGTAACATCAGTTTCTACGGCGCGCGAGGTCTGTGTTCGTGGCATTGTTCGACAACCAAGTGTGCTAGTATAGTATCATTAGCCGAGCGCTAAGCTGTAACATCTGTTCATAAGGCGCGCCAGTACTGTGTTAGTGGCTTCGTTCGACAAAAAGGTGTGCTAATATAGAAACTATCATTAGCCGAACGCTAAGATGTAACATCAGTTCCTACGGGGCCCGAGGTCTTTGTTCGTGGCATTGTTCGACAACCAAATGTGCTAGTAAAGAAACTATCATTAGCCGAGCGTTAAGATGTAACATCAGTTCCTACGGCGCGAGAGTACTGTGTTCGTGGCATTGTTCGACAACCAAGTGTGCTAGTATAGAAACTATCATTAGCCGAGAGTTAAGCTGTAACATCAGTTTCTTCGACGCGCCAGTACTGTGTTCGTGGCATTGCTCGACAACCAAGGTTGCTAGTATAGTATCATTAGCCGAGCGCTTAGCTGTAACATCAGTTCCTATGTCGCGCGAGTACTGTGTTCGTGGCATTGTTCGACAACCAATGTTGCTAGTATAATATCATTAGCCAAGCGCTAAGCTGTAACATCAGTTCCTACGGCGCGAGAGTACTGTATTCGTGGCATTGTTCGACAACCAAGTGTGCTAGTATAGAAACTTACATTATCCGAGCGCTAAGCTGTAACATCAGTTACTTAGGCGCGCCAGTACTGTGTTCGTGGCAATGTGCGACAACCGAGTGTGCTGGTATAGAAACTATCATTAGCCGAGCGCTAAGCTGTAACACCAGTTCTTAAGGCGCACGAGTTTTGTCTTCGTGGCATTATTCGACAACTAAGTGTGTTAGTATAGTATCATTAGCCTAGCGCTAAGCTGTAACATCAGTTCCGAAGTAACGCCAGTACTGTGTTCGTGGCATTGTTTGTTAGGGCTAAGCTGTAACATCAGTTACTGAGGGTAGCTTTTACTGTATTCGTTGCATTGCTCGACAACCAAGTGTACTAGTATAAAACCTATCATTAACCGAGCGCTAAGCTATAACATCAGTTACTTAGGCGCGCAAGTACTGTGTTCGTGGCCTTGTTCGACAACCAAGTGTGCTAATATAGAACATATCATTAACCGAGCACTAAGCTGTAACATCAGTTCCTAAGGCGCGCCAGTACTGTGTTCGTTGCATTGTTTGACAACCAAGTGTGCTAGTATAAAAACTATCGTTAGCCGAGCGCTAAGCTGTAACATCAGTTACTTAGGGGCGCCAGTACTGTGTTCGTGGCATTGTTCGACAACCAAGTGTGCTAATATAGAACATATCATTAACCGAGCGCTAAGCTGTAACATCAGTTCCTAAGGCGCGCCAGTACTGTGTTCGTGGCATTGTTCGACAACCAAGTGTGCTGGTATAGAAACTATCATTAGCCGAGCGCTATGCTGTAACATCAATTTCTAATGCGCCCGAGTTCTGTGTTTGTGGCATTATTCGACAACCAAGTGTGCTAGTATAGTAACATCAGTTCCTAAGGTGCATGAGTACTGTGTTCGTGGTATTGTTCGGCAACCAAGTGTGCTAGTGTATTATCATTAGCCGAGCGCTAAGCTGTAATATCAGTTCCGAATGCACGCCAGTACTGTGTTCGTGGCATTGTTTGACAACCAAGTGTGCTGGTATAGAAACTATCATTAGCCGAGCGCTAAGCTTTAACATCTGTTCCTAAGGCGTGCCAGTACTGTATTCGTGGCATTGTTCGACAACAAAGTGTGCTAGTATAGTATCATTAGCCGAGCGCTAAGCTGTAACAGCAGTTCCGAAGGTGCGCCAGTACTGTATTCGTTGCATTGCTCGACAACCAAGTGTACTAGTATAGAACCTATCATTAACCGAGCGCTAAGCTATAGCATCAGTTCCTAAGGCACGCCACTACTGTGTTCGTGGCATTGTTCGACAATCAAGTGTGCTAATATAGAACATATCATTAACCGAGCTCTAAGCTGTAACATCAGTTCCTAAGACGCGCCAGTACTGTGTTCGTTGCATTGTTTGACAACCAAGTGTGCTAGTATAAAAACTATCGTTAGCCGAGCGCTAAGCTGTAACATCAGTTACTTAGGCGCGCCAGTACTGTGTTCGTGGCATTGTTCGACAACCAAGTGTGCTAATATAGAACATATCATTAACCGAGCGCTAAGCTGTAACATCAGTTCCTAAGGCGCGCCAGTACTGTGTTCGTTGCATTGTTCGACAACCAAGTGTGCTGGTATAGAAACTATCATTAGCCGAGCGCTATGCTGTAACATCAATTTCTAATGCGCCCGAGTTCTGTGTTTGTGGCATTATTCGACAACCAAGTGTGCTAGTATAGTAACATCAGTTTCTAAGGTGCATGAGTACTGTGTTCGTGGCATTGTTCGGCAACCAAGTGTGCTAGTGTATTATCATTAGCCGAGTGCTAAGCTGTAATATCAGTTCCGAATGCACGCCAGTACTGTGTTCGTGGCATTGTTTGACAACCAAGTGTGCTGGTATAAAAACTATCATTAGCCGAGCGCTAAGCTTCAACATCTGTTCCTAAGGCGTGCCAGTACTGTATTCGTGGCATTGTTCGACAACCAAGTGTGCTAGTATAGTATCATTAGCCCAGCGCTAAGCTGTTTCATCAGTTCCGAAGGTGCGCCAGTACTGTATTCGTGGCATTGTTCGACAACCAAATGTGCTAGTATAGTATCATTAGCCGAGCGCTAAGCTGTAACATCAGTTCCGAAGGTGCGCCAGTACCGTATTCGTGGTATTGTTCGACAACATAGTGTGCTAGTATAGTATCATTAGCCGAGCGCTTAGCTGTAACATCAGTTCCGAAGGTGCGCCAGTACTGTATTCGTGGTATTGTTCGACAACATAGTGTGCTAGTATAGTATCATTAGCCGAGCGCTAAGCTGTAACATCAGTTCCTAAGGCGCTCCAGTACTGTGTTCGAAGCATTGCTCGACAACCAAATGTGTTAGTATAGTATCATTATCCGAGCGTTAAGCTGTGACATCAGTTCTTAAGGCGCACGAGTTCTGTGTTCGTGGCATTGCTTTTGCCCATATACCACAAACGGACAAACTAAGATGTAATTAATGAAAAACATTCACATTTAACTAAATATTGCTGGTGGACGGGACAACAGGAATGCTGTAGTTGTTATCTTTTTATTTGCATGTACGGTATAGTTATAATGATAAAGAATTAAGCCAATAGATTGACTAACCTAGGCTGATGTAAGAACAGCTTATATCCTCAGTTGCCATAGCCTTTTGAAATATGTATAGTTACATATAACGTTTGGATTTGTATCAAACTGTAAAAAATGTCAAACCAAAACTGATTTGGATTTTTCGTTGCAAACAGTTTATTTTTGGAAAAAAAGTTTTCGTGTATCATGAGCGCTTACGTTTAGATACGCTAGCGGTTTTACACACTGTGTATAGAAAGTCTCGTCTGAAGTCTCGGAAAATCCAACCGGCAAAATTCTGCCCGCTTTGGTTAACCTGTACCGATCCCTATATATGTGATAACGTGATGTCAGGGGAGGTAACCTATCTAGATCTTTCGAAACATGTATGGGGACGATCTGCAATTTAATTAGTTATGGCATCTGTTAACACAATTGGTATGCGACAAAGAAAAATAAATGAGTAAGGAAGGAGGATTTAAACACGAACACAGTCCATGTATGTCTTATTTTCTCGATGATATTATTTTGTAAATGTTGGTAAACGTGATTCCATCTTGCTATACTTTCATTGTAGACATGGAGACCAAAATCACACAGTTAACGACCGAAAACACCAGACTTTTACCAGGTATACAATTTATCAGATATATATATATCGTAGTACATTATAATTTACAGACTACTTCGGTGGTGTAGTGGTAGAATGTCCGCCTCAGGTGCGAGGGGTCATGGGTTTGATCCCCTTTTCGTGTCAAGCCAAAGACTTTCAAAAATGGTGGTATTTGCTCTCCCTCCCTGGCGCTCATTATGGATGGTTAAGCATAACGACTGACGCGCGGGTGTCAGTATAAATGGAGCAGTAGTACTGCTAACTTAGCAACGCCGATATATAACTGAAACCTTGTTAAAAGCGGTGTTAAACACCATACAAAAACAAATACACACCATTTATACACTGATGCTTACACCGAGGGAGGTGGATACACAATAACTAATTAGATTAGACGGTGGATATAAGAGTCAATAGAAGTAAGGCAGTAGGGAAATAATTCATCAAAATGACCCTTAATCTTAATCCCCTATCTACGCATAGGATCTGAGGACAACCGATAGAGGGTCACGTTCAGACGACCTTTCCGCCAGCCAATCAGAACCTTACTTTCACGTTTTTGAAAGTGAAAGTAAAAGTCTATATTTACCAAAAAATCTATATTTATCATGGGATCCCAATTTTCACATAGTGATTTATATGTGTGTAAAGATCTTATGACGACCGCATCATGACTACAAACGCGGAAATGAGGCAAAACACCGATACAGTCTTTCCCTGACCATACAGCATCGAAAAGTGTTCTTTGCTCTGGTTTTAAATGGTCTATTTTAAATTTGCGCAACTTCGTCAATTGACGCCATTTTGAAGGTTAAGCCAAACGTTTGTTGAAACGAGTCCTCTGATTGGTTCAAATAAAAATAGCTTGGTGGATCTAAAAATAGCGATGTTGGGAATCCAATAAAACAAGAAGATGAATTCGAATTGATCGCCATCAGATCTTACATTTGGTCAGATCGTGTACTTTAGTCAGATTGTTTTAATCCCTAACGTTAAGTTGTTTCCGGGTGGTACTTTATCCCGTGACTCTCAAATCCGAGGATCTTTTTAATCATGTAAATATCTCAAATCAAATTGTAGGAAGTGGTACTGTATTTGTTCGATGGGGAAGAAACGTATGTCCAACAACATCGGATATCATTTATAAAGGTTTGATAAATATTTCATTTTTTCTTTCGTTTGCGTCATGAGTGTGATTAATGTCTTTAGAGAACCGCCCGTCCGTCTCATACCTAGCTCAGAGATATGTGTAGGACATATACCATAACAATAATAATCAGCGAGCCCGTCTCATACCTTACTCAGAGATATGTGTAGGACATATACCCCAAATATACCAATCAGCGATACCGTCTCATACCTTACTCAGAGATATGTGTATGACATATACCCCAAATATACCAATCAGCGATACCGTCTCATACCTTACTCAGAGATTTTGTAGGACCTATACCCTAACTATACCAATCGGCGAGCCCGTCTCATACCTAACTCAGAGATATGTGTAGGACCTATACCCCAAATATAACAATCACAGAGCCCGTCTCATACCAAACTAAGAGATGTTTGTAGGACCTATACACCAAATATACCAATTAGCGAGCCCATCTTAACCAAATTAAGAGATGTTTTGTAGGGTATACATCCCACATATCCTAATCAGCTAGCCCGTCTCATACCCAACTTAGAATTGATTGTAGTGTATACACCCCATATATACCAATCAGCGAGCCCGCCTCATACTCAACTTAGAGATGTTTGAAGGGTATTTACCCTTCTAAGAGGTGAGTGTAGGTAATATAACAAGGAACAAGCACGTCTCATACTTTACTTAGTGAAGATCTTAGGTCGCAAACGAAATTTTTGTTTCATGAATCTAACTGTACTTGTATTAGTATCAGTTTAATCATCCTCGGTACCCAGGCTATTCATAAAATATATGATCATATATGTTATGAATAGCCTGGGTACCGAGGATGCAGTTTAATATAATAGTGTTATTCAACGTTGATACTTATATAGTGTCGTCTGCTTCGAATGATTTTATTTTGATGTATAACTGATGACAAAGAAAGAAATGGAAAGTAGGAAAACATATCTCTTAAAGTTAACTGCTTCATAGGAGTCAAAAGTCTGGCATTCATATTAGGCAACTTGTGTCTGTGTTATATTATAATTTGTATGGGCTTTTATAGTAGTGCCACTCTCTGTTCACTTATTATATGTCAGTGTATGTAGTATTATGGGCCGGATGCCTAGATACTAGAAATGATGCCCTTTTGGTAACTTCTGAAAAAGAAATCTATAGAAGTGTAGGCCAAAAAGTTTCCCCAACACATATGTATGAAATGCGGAATCGGAACTACTTGTTTATTCATTTATGCTTAATATCCTACAACGATCTGATTATTTCAGGTTATACGGCAGGAAAGCATTACACTAATGCAGGCAGTGGAACCGACATACAATGTTTACAACTACGTAGACGGAAACGATGCGTTGAGGGCAAATATGTTTGGTTTTGAACTGGAAATAGTCGATAACGAACATATCTTCAATGCTGCCGTTTATAATGAAGACATTCCGTGCGCCGTATGTCAATCAAAAAGTTCAACTGCCATGATGATACCGGGTCGCAACAACTGCTATGGTAACTGGACGATGGAATACCATGGTTACCTAATGGCAGCCTATTACGCACATCAAAGTACGACACATGTGTGTGTTGACGAAAGTCCAGAATTCGTTCCTGGGGGTGCTGGCGATGATAACGAGGGTCTCCTGTACATGGTAGAAGGGAGATGCGGAATACTGCAATGCCCACCATATGTAGAAGGTCGCGAACTGGCATGTGTTGTTTGTTCAAAGTAATGATATTTGACTACAGTTCAATATATATTGTTGCCTCGTTTTTAAACACTCTGTTCATATTTCGACACAATACGGTCTAGTCCTGTCGTAATGTCTTACAAAAGAGAAACTACGGTCTAGTCGAGTCGTAATAGCTTACAAAAGACCTATCGGTCCAGGGCTCGTGAATGCGACTCCGACATTTAATATTCCGATGATCGTTGTAGACACTTTCAAAACGAGCAATTTCTCCTTTTACCGAAATGTTTTCAACTCTATTTAATCATTAAACTCCCATTTATGGAGATACTTCATATTTTTGCCAATATGTTTTCAAAGTCGTCTGCTGCAGATTTGTTGTATGTGGGAAAGGGTTAAGTCATTGTGACCATCTTCATTTGTCTCTCACTAATATGGTTTTGGTATATATGGGAAGATAGTCAGTGGAATGTGGAGTACTAGTGCGAGACAGCCAGGAGACAAATTGTAAGGTAAAATTGGCTGCTTTGATATTACTAAATAATGTTGAAACACAAGACTCAATACGGTCTAGTGAAGTCGTAATAGCTTACGAAAGGCACAATACGGTCTAGTCAAGTCGTTATAGCTTACACAAGACACAATAAGGTGTAGTCGAGTCGTAATAGCTTACAAAAGATACAATGCGGTCTAGTCGAGTCGTTATAGCTTACAAAAGACACAATACGGTCTAGTCGAGTCGTTATAGCTTACAAAAGACACAATACGGTCTAGTCGAGTCGTTATAGCTTACAAAAGACACAATACGGTCTAGTCGAGTCGTTATAGCTTACAAAAGCCACAATACGGTCTAGTCGAGTCGTTATAGCTTACAAAAGACACAATACGGTCTAGTCGAGTCGTTATAGCTTACAAAAGACACAATACGATCTAGTCGAGTCGTTATAGCTTACAAAAGACACAATACGGTCTAGTCGAGTCGTAATAGCTTACAAAAGACACAATACGATCTAGTCGAGTCGTAATAGCTTACAAAAGATACAATGCGGTCTAGTCGAGTCGTTATAGCTTACAAAAGACACAATACGGTCTAGTCGAGTCGTTATAGCTTACAAAAGACACAATACGGTCTAGTCGAGTCGTTATAGCTTACAAAAGACACACTAAGGTGTAGTCGAGTCGTAATAGCTTACAAAAGACACAATACGGTCTAGTCGAGTCGTTATAGCTTACAAAAGACACAAAATGGTCTAGTCGAGTCGTTATAGCTTACAAAAGACACACTAAGGTGTAGTTGAGTCGTTATAGCTTACAAAAGACACAATACGGTCTAGTCGAGTCGTTATAGCTTACAAAAGACACAAAATGGTCTAGTCGAGTCGTTATAGCTTACAAAAGACACACTAAGGTGTAGTTGAGTCGTTATAGCTTACAAAAGACACAATACGATCTAGTCGAGTCGTTATAGCTTACAAAAGACACAATACGGTCTAGTCGAGTCGTTATAGCTTACAAAAGACACACTAAGGTGTAGTCGAGTCGTAGTAGCTTACAAAAGACACAATACGGTCTAGTCGAGTCGTTATAGCTTACAAAAGACACAAAATGGTCTAGTCGAGTCGTTATAGCTTACAAAAGACACAATACGGTCTAGTCGAGTCGTTATAGCTTACAAAAGACACTTTACGGCCTAGTCGAGTCGTTATAGCTTACAAAAGACACAATACGGTCTAGTCGAGTCGTAATAGCTTAGAGAAGACATAATATGGTCTAGTCGATTCGTAATAGCTAACACAAGACACAATACGATCTAGTCGAGTCATAATAGCTTATAAAAGACACAATACGTTCTAGTTGAGTCGTAATAGCCTATCGGTCCAGTTATAGTGAGTTCGAATCCCGATTCCGACATTTATAATTCCGATGATTGTTTTTAACCTTTTCCCAAATACAACTTATCTGCACGACTTTGTTCTAATAGTGACAAAAACCTGAAAATCTACATAAAAGATGGCTAAATTGTTAAATAAAAATGAAAACTTTGTGGCGAAAGGAGAAATTGCTCATCATGAGTAATTTCACCATTGGCCACAATGTTTTCAAAAGTCGTCTGCTGCTATTGTGTCAAAATGAGTGTGCAGGAGGGAAAGGTTTAAGTCACTGTGACCAGCTTCATTCGTCTACCACTAATAGACTTATGGTATACATGGCAAGACATTGTGACAAAAGAAGAAGTTGCTGAAAACGAGCAATTTCTACTTTTGCAATAATGTTTTCAACTTTTTTTCAGTAATTATACCTTCATATCTAGAGATTTTTCGTATCTTGAGTATATTTTTTCAAAGTCGTCTGCTGCAGATTTGTTGTATGTGGGAAAGGGTTTAGGAACACCAGATTGAATAACGACAATCGGAATGTGTTTGTTTTCTTCGCATATTGTAAACTTATAGATGGTTAATAGTCAAAATCGTTATCGGGAGGCTTCCGGATTCTTATACGACTAGAAGGTGCACGTGGAAGCTCCTGACCAGACTGCACAGGCTGATCTTAATCTGACGCCGACGTACTCGTTTCTTAAACGCGTGTAAATAACTCATTAGAGAGATTGATTGATTGTTCGGTGTTTTACGCTGCTTTCAACAATTGATCAGTTATATCACTGTATTTCCTGGGTAAGTTACCAGTACTACTGGTCCATTTATCCTGACACAAGTCAGACGGTTGGAATGCTTACCCCGCAACACGAAGCGCAAAGAAAAGCAGCCAGTACCGTAAATTTTAAAGTATTTGGTATGACCTGTCCGGGGATCGAACCAACAACTTCCACTATCCGAGACGTTCGCTCAACCACTACACGATAAGATGGAGAGTCGATAGTACTTTCCTTAACATGTCCGTCGGTATAGTTCAGCTGTTCGTCTACACTGCCAGGACGCCCGGTTTCACATCACCGACGCTAACCACTCCACAACGTCGGATTGCTGGGTAACAATGAAGGATGGGGATAAGATTGGATTGATTGTTCGGTGTTTTACGCTGCTTTCAACAATTTTCAGTAATATTATTACATTTCCTGGGTAAGTTACCAGTACTACTGGTCCATTTATCCTGACACCAGCCAGACAGTTGGAATGCTAACCCCGCAATCCTGAACGCCAAGGAGGGCAGTTATTTAATTTTGGTCATTGTAGCAGAACTTTGGCGTATACTTATAAATAAGTATCAAAGCCATAGCTAAGAGAATCTAAACGCAATACTTTGCACAATATCATGCGTCAAATAAGCACCAAACTTCAAGCTAGATGCATGGTAGAGTTATGGCACTTTACATTAAATAAGTACCGAGCTTCAAGCTATATGCATGGTAGAGTTATGACACTATACATTAGATAAGCACAAAACTGCAAGTTAGATGCATGGTAGAGTTATGACAATATACATTAAATAAGCACCAAACTCCAAGTTATGCATGGTAGAGTTTTGACACTATACATTAAATAAGCCCGAAACTTCAAGCTAGGTGCATGGTAGAGTTATGACAATATACATTAAACAAGCACCAAACTTCAAGCTAGATGCATGGTAGAATTATGACAATATTAATTAATAGGTGCATTGTAGAGTTATGATACTATACATTAAATAAGCAACAAACTGCAAGCTAGATGCATGGTAGGGTTATGACAATATACATTAAAAAAAGCACCAAACTGCAAGTTAGATGCATGGTAGAGTTATGACACATTTAATTAAAAGAGCACCAAACTTCAAACCAGATGCATGGTAGAGTTATTGCACTATACATTAAAAAAGCACCAAACTGCAAGCTATATGCATGGTAGAATTATGGCACTAAACATTAAATAAGCACCAAACTTCAAGCTAGATGCATGATAGAGTTATGACACATTTAATTAAAAGAGCACCAAACTGCAAGCTAGATGCATGGTAGAGTTATGACAATATAAATATGCACCAAACTTTAAAGTAGATGCATGGTAGAGTTATGACACTATACATTAAATAAGCACCAAGCTTCAAGCAAGATGCATGGTAGAGTTATGACACTATACATTAAATAAAAACCAAACTTCAAGCAAGATGCATGGTAGAGTTATGACTCTATACATTAAATAAGGACCAAACTTCAAGCTAGACGCATGGTAAAGTTATGACACTATACATTGAATAATCACCTATGATTAGATGCATGGTAGAGTTATGACTCTATACATCAAATAAAAACCAATCTTCAAGCAAGATGCATGGTAGAGTTATGACTCTATACATTAAATAAGGACCAATCTTCAAGCTCGATGCATGGTTGAGTTATGACACTATACATACACAAAACTAACCAAACCGCTAGCTAAGTGCATGGTTATGACACTATACATTAAATAATTATCAAACTTCAAGCTAGATACATGGTAGTGTTGTGACACTATGCATTAAATAAGCATTACACGTTACAGGAGCTTAACATAAATCAAAGCGCCGAAAGCGCTGATGGTATAGGGGCATATGTAAGTTGAAAATATATGGCATAGATACTATAGACAAACATTGTTGAAACAATGACCTTTAAACAAACCAAACCAAAAATGTGCGAAGCACACATATTGCCTGCCTATACAATACAAATACCTAATTTATCAAAGTTTGACCCTTTTCTTGTATAAACAAAATAAAAAGATTGACAAAAAACTGAGCAGCGACCCTTAATTAAAATATTTCCAGTTCAGAAATCACTAAAGATTCACAATGTATATTGTAATCATGCTGATAAATGAAAGACAATCGAAAGCATGCTAGAGTTATGTTTCTTTTGCACTGCACATCTGTAGCTCTGAGTTTCCCATACAACACGTCTTAAATTGATACATTGGACATCTATTGAGACAATAACCGAAGAAATGAAAAATGAGTATAATAAGGAAAACTTGGAAAGACAAAAATATACACACTCCAAACGCAGCATGCTAAAGTTATGGTAATGGTGCACTGCAAATGTGTAGGTCATAAGTTACCTACAAACCAAGTTTGAAATGGATACAATGGAAATTAATTGAGACAATCGCTGAACTAAATAAGGAAAAATGAAGATAACTAAGATAAGCAGACCAGAGTTATGTACCTAGTATTTTGCCGTTCTCCTGATCACACGGTATAAGTGTGACCACTTTCAAATAAATCTGCCATACAGAAATAACGTTTTGACCAATACATGCAATCCATGATGGACGGACGAATGCACATTCAGGCAGACAGCCGGACGGACACCGGATTATACCTCCAAGCTTTACAGACAGAGACAACTTATAAAGTATTGATTACAGAAGACTGGTTCGATGCGTTAAAACACGTCTGTGCTTAGGAAAGCTTAGATTATGGTATTTGTAAAGTATTTGCAAATTAATTGTATCTCCGAATGGGGACCGTACAAGGTTAATTTACAAAAACCTATTTAGACTATATTTCTAGTTTTTTTGTCAACAGATACGTCTAGGACTATATTACACGTTGACGAACGTTGAATCTTCAATTAGCGCAAATACATATACATTATAGTTCCAAAATTGGTAGAAGCGCCTCAAATATAAAATAAATAATGACCTTGCGGTTATAACTCGTGTGTATGTTAACATTTTCGGCCAACTTTCTTTCCGACGTTTGACATAAGTCAATGCGACATGCGTCATTCGTCTTTCACACATGGGCTAAGTCTATGTGAAAAAGAACCCAGTTGGTTGGGAAGATTGTTGTGTGGAGTACTGGTGTGAGAAAACAAGGAAACACATTTGTAGATGAACTGGCCGCCGTGATATAACGTAGAAAATGTTAAAAACGGCGTTAAACCACAATCAATCAGTGTTGAAATCTTATCTCTAATTTGTAGATTTAATTCCTATATCCTAGTTGGGTCGACATACAGCGACACGTGAGAATATTCAACACAACACGCGACCTGTTTTACCAACAATTCTCCAGTAGCGGTGAGACCGTTAGTACCATTCTTTCATGGCATGTATACACAGTAGGACCTCTCTCTTTGGACGGATTATGTAATAACAAGTCCTTACCCTTGACCACGTAGACTAAATATACAGCAAACAACATTTAACTAAACCTGAAAGTATTATTTTGAATAGTAATTAAAACATTGCGGAAAAAGACAAACTTGCTGATTATCATTTATCTGTTAAGGTTAGTCAAATGTGTCTAAAAGGGGCAAAGGTTAAAATAATAACTGTAGACAAATATTTTCGTTATCTAGGTTATAGAAAAAAATTGATTCATGTTTCAAAGCATTGTTTGGAAAGGAGGAATTGCTCATTGTCAGCAGTTGCTCCGTAGGCAAATATACCTTCAACATTCGTATGTAACTAAGTAGCTATAACGGAAACGGTTCAATCCTTTCCCGTTTAAAGTCGCTTTTCGACGCATGTGCAGCAGATGGCTGCAGAATGGTTATTCGTGACCCATTTCCTCTTTTTCCACAAAGCTATGTATAAACTATATATTTTTCCTCTTGATGTAAGGCGAAATTGCTCGTTATCATTAATCTCTAGCATGTTATTCAAAATGTGTCTGGAAAGGAGATAGAGTAAAAGAATGTCCACAGTAAAACGTTTAAATATGAAAAGAATTAATTCGAAACGTGTTTGAAAGCATTGTGTGAAAAGGAGAAATTGTTCATTGTCAGCAATAGCTCCATTTTCAACAATATTTCAATATTCGAACTGTTATATTATCACGGAAAGGGTTCCGCTTCAATGGGGAGGATGTAACCATTTCCCGCTTACAGACGCATGTGCAGCAGACGACAATCGGAAACATTGTGACAAAAGGAGAAATTGCTTATCGTAGGCAATTTATACTTTTGCCACAATGGTTTCCACTCCTTTCAATAATTTTATTTACAGTGATTTGCACATTTCTCTATGTAAGTCGACTGTTGTAAACTAATGGGGTCACAGCACGGTCGATGTTACCTTACACCACTGACTTTAAGGTCAATCATAGTTCAGAGTGTGTTTCACTCGTTTGAACTATTTTGTCTATTTAATTAATGCAAGCGGATGGTTTTTCGTGATTCGGTCGAACCAATGAAATCGTTGAAAAGGCAGATTATAACCAATCAAAACTCGATTCTGGTGTAGGTATACACATGTGGACTGTGGTTGCAGCTTTTATCCGACTTTTCGAAAGCAGCATGAGTATGGGATAGGCGCGAAACGCACCTATCCCAAAAATGAAATGTAATATTGAATATGAGCACTCGATTATGTTTTCGGCGAATTCATTAATCAAACTTACAACCTTTAACTATGACATGGCTCAATACTCGGTGTGTTTGGTCAATCTGGATACACCCTAATATATTATACACATTCAATAATATAGCTGAGTGTTCGATGTGTTAGGTTAATCTGGAATAACCCCTGTTCTATTTAACAAAGTCAACGGTATAGCTGAGTACTCGGTGTGTTAGGTCAATCTGAATACACCTCTGTTCTATTAAACAAAGTCAATGGTATAGCTGATTGTTCGATGTGTTAGGTCAAACTTGATACACCCCTAATGTATCAAACAATGTCAACTGTATATCTGAGTGTTAGGTGTGTAAGGTCAATCTGGATACACCCCTAATGTATCAAACAATGTCAACAGTATATCTGAGTGTTCGCTATGTTAGGTCAATATGGATACACCCCTGATCTTTTAAATAAAATCACAGTATAGCTGAGTGTTCGGTGTGTTAGGTCAATCTGGATACACCCCTGTTCTATTAAACAATATCAACAGTATAGCTGAGTGTTCAGTGTGTTAGGTCAATCTGAATACACCCTGTTCTATTAAATACAGTTAACAATATAGCTGAGTGTTCAGTGTGGTATACTAATCTGGATACACCCTAATCTATTAAACACAGTCAATGGTATAGCTGCGTGTTCGGTGTGTTAGGCCAATATGGATACACCCCTGTTCTATTAAACAATATCAACAGTATAGCTGAGTGTTCGGTGTGTTAGGTCAATCTGAATACACCCCTGTTCTATTAAACACAGTCAACGATATAGCTGAGTGTTCAGTGTGGTATGCCAATCTGGATACACCCTAATCTATTAAACACAGTCAATGGTATAGCTGAGTGTTCGGTGTGTTAGGTCAATCTGGATACACCCTTATCTATTAAACAAAGTCAACAGTATAGCTGAGTGTTCAGTGTGTTAGGCCAATCTAGATATTGTATTGAACAAAGTCAACAGTTTAACTGAGTGCTCAGTGGATACACCCCTGTTATACCTAACACTGTCAATGGTATAGCTGAGTGTTCGGTGTGTTAGGTCAATCTGGATACATCCATCATCTGTTAAACAATGCCAACGGTATAGCCGAGTGTTCGGTCTGTTAAGTCAATCACACCAGTACTCCACACAACAATCTTTCCAAGCAACTGGCTGCTTTTCCACAATGACTTAGCCAGTTGCTTGGGAAGATTGTTGTGTGGAGTAATATTGCGAGAAAACCAGAAAATGCATGAGTAGGTGAACTGGCCGCCGTGATATAACTGAGAAATTGTTAAAAACGGCGTTAAACCCCAATCAATCAATATATTAAACAATGCCAACAGTATAGCTGAGTATTTGGTGTGTTATGCCAATCTGGATACACCCCTGTTCTATTAAACAATGTCAACGTTATAGCTAAGTATTCGATATGTAAGGTCGATCTGGAAACAACTATAATATATTAAACAATGTTAACAGTATATAATGTACGACGGTATCTGTAAGTTTGGTTACATTTACCTTTTTTCCATATATATACGCTTTCTTACGGCTCTGCAGCAGACGACTTTAACCTTAATGTTTTCTAAGGCATCAAATTCCATTAATTTATGGAATGTAGGAAAAGGGATAAATATCGACGCTAACTGTAACCGGTTAACTAGAAAAGCGGAAACAATGTTACGATTTCTACGTGTCTGAAGCATTTTTACAATTGATAGAATTTCGAGAAAATAAACTCCAAATACAAAAAAAAAAATGCCATTTACTAAATTCACTTTTCAATTTCAACATTTTATTACCCATAATACAATTACGTGTATAAATATCGGGAGATATAAAACAGCAATGTATCGATGTCATACTACAAACGGGGGAAACCTACACAGTGTTAAATATGTTGATGTCATTCTATCAGACTATTGACAAAAAAATATGTGGTCTTGCCTAATTAAGTTAAGAAACATTTAATCATTCCAATTAGGCGAGAAGCTACACATTTCCGTCCATCACTTTGACTAAGGTAAAAACGTCTTCATGTTGAAGTGGTTAGAGCGTCCGCCTCGGGTAAGAACAATCTTTTTTCGATCCCCTGTCAAATTTTACCCAATACTTTAAAAATGGCAGCAATTGGTTAGATCCCTGGCGCTCGAGTTTGCAGGAATAGCAGTACGTTTAATACATAGATCCCAAGACAAATAATAACAGTAGTACTAATCCTCCCAAGAAACGCCATGATATATCTGAAATTATGTAAGCGGTGTACAACACTCACTTAAATTAACTTTGGAAGTTGACGGGTTTGATGACACAGATAATCATAAATTTGTGGTTTAGAATCTATCAGAGTAACAGTTACAATAACAATGTTTATATTTCATTGATCAGAATGTTTAGCTATAGGGTAGGCCTACGTAAGATACCTTTTCAAACACCACGGTATGTGGAATAATATCACCCGCCATAGTATCGACAATCTAGTAGGTTATGTTCAGGTTTAATTGCTAAACTTTTTTTAAGATCGTGTCATAGGTACAAAGTAAAAATCAAGTTACATTGGTCAAATTGGTGTTTAAGAGAAACTTCCATTGCAAACCATTGACATGAAGATAAATATCAAGTTAGATTGGTCAAATTTCTGTTTCAGACAAACTTCCATTGCAAACCATTGACATGTAGATATCAAGTTGGATTAGTCAAGTTCTCTATTCCAGACAAACATGATTGACATGAAGATAAATATCAAGTTAGATTGGTCAATATTTTTGTTTCAGACAATCTTGCATTGCAAACCATTGACATGAAGATACATATCAAGTTACATTGGTCAATTTTTTGTATCAAACAATCTTGCAATGCAAACCATTGACATGAAGATACATATCAAGTTGGTTTGTTTAACTTTTTGTTTCAGAGAAACTTTCATTGCAAACCATTGACATGAAGATACATATCAAGTTGGGTTGTTTAACTCTTTTTGTTTCATAGAAACTTCCATTACAAACCATTGACATATCAAGTTGGCTTGTTTAAATTTTTGTTTAAGCGAATTGGACAAATTTCTGTTTCATACACACTTCCATTTCACACCATTGACATGAAGACAAATATCAAGTAAATATAGGTGGAAAAATACAGCTAGAGTCACATTTAATATCTATATGGTTTAATAAGAGGAAGCATTTTGGAGGACTAATACACTGGTCTGGTACCACCTGTATTTGTCGTATGACTAAATGTTTGAGAGACCGTTCTTTTAAGAACAAAACATAGGGTTTCAGTGTCAAATAAGGATTTTGGAATTTGAAATTTTCATCTTATTTAGTAGGCCCCTGGACTACCGTTTTTAACATGAATAACGTGAACTATACAAGAAGAAACCAATGCCATTACACAAGTACATGTTTCATTAAGCAGGCGTAAATATTTTATATCATCTTTGATTAGTGAATCTATCATGTTACATAACACTGTAAATACACAAAGAGTTTTATTTGCATTTCTCGATGACTTTATGCTGTATTTGATATTGAGAAATCTATAATATTTCATTCTCATGATAGCCCACTCAACATGGATTCGTTCTGCTGCTATTCTTCTAGACTCAATGGTTTCATGTTCAGTTACAATTTTAGATGCTATACAAATCTTCTCCAACAGTGCCATAACTTATTCCTCAGCAGAGACATCTACATATATTACTGGTCCATATATCCTGACAGCAGTCAGTCATACGTAATGCTAACCCCGTAACTAACCTTGAGCGCCAAGGAGGGCAGCCATTACTACCATGTTTAAAGTCAAAGGTATGACCTGGTCGGGGATTGAGCCAGAATTGACCTCCCGCAACCTAGGCTGACGGTCTACCACTACTCGTACATCCGGGGCGTATGCTGTTTAAGTACTGCAAACAAGATGGAGTATTATTTAAAAACACACTGAATGCACATGCCAACCTCTATCAATGTATAGTCGCCATGTGAATTAAAGGTAGTATTACAAACGATATATTCAAACGTAAGTCAAATTCAATCCTTTTTCAAAAGAAAACTAAATAGCTTTTCTTTTTATTTAAATCTTCATTTCCTCCATATAATGAAGATCAATAAATTACAAGAGTATAAAGAACATGAAAAAAAAAGAACAGAAAAAATAACACAATGCGATTCAAAAACCCACATCTGCTTGTGCATGTAACCTGTTCCATCAATAAATTACAAGAGTATAAAGAACATGAGAAAAACAAAAAGAACAGAAAAAATAACACAATGCATAGGAATACGACTATAATATTGCAGTCAGCTATACATGTGAATTCAACTGTCCCCTCAAGTTGTCAGATCCACATACATTGTGCGGTCTGTGATCATCACGATTCAAAAACCCATATCTGCTTGTGCATTGCAACCTGTTCTAACCGAAGGAGAATGGTGGATTATAATCTGCCAATGACTATGAGACCTCAAATAGAAAATTTCACTGAAACGAAATGAGAAATGTTCAATAAGGACAACGACATATACTAAGTAATTATAAATTATCAATGCACCAGGTTAACTGATAATTGAGTCGTCTGCTTAAATTCCTAACAGTGACCTAGTTATCCTTTTCTCCAAAATGTTCAAGACTCGCCTTTAATTAACGCGTCCAAGGCGGTTTGTAACCCTTAAGAGGTTTACTGTTATTGCGGTCCATATTCAACACATAATCCGTCATCTTTATACTCTAGCAATGATATCTTTATTGCATGTCTGTAACAACTCAAGGCAGAGTGAAGAAATATGATAACTGTGTTATGGAATATGTCGTAGTCATCATGTAAAACGTGAACTAACGTTTTGTAATATCTCATTTCCCATATTGTTCAAAGAAAAGCTTAGAACGGAATAATGTCGGCAGAAAAGAGGGAAGCAGGTTAGATTGAAATCAACAAAGAAAACACGTAAGTATTAAAAATCAAGACACGACAAAATGGATATTTAAAAGTTTCCGTTAAAATTGAATTAAGGCCGAGTGGTTAGCGTTGGGGATTTGGAACCGTGTGTCCCTGGTTCGATCCCCAGTGGAGTGCCCTTGGAAAAGGTACATTTCCTAACCTAGTACTGGTTTGTTTACCCGGGTACCATGACAAAGTGAACTGTCGCTGGGATATACCTGTTGTTGAACACGGCGTAAAACCTTAATTCAACAAATTGAATTGCCCTTGTATGACAATACTTTCGAAGTTAAGCTAGTCAACATGATTCAAACTGACATAAGTATGTCGTTTGTCTGTCTTCGTGTTCCAATTGAATCATCATAGTTTTAACATGACATCAAAACCAGCGATTGGTATGAAGAAATATAACATGTCCCACATGAAACAGTCAAAAGGGCACCTAAATTAACTCATCACACGTGACCCCTTCTGTGATAAAGACTGATAAGAACCGTAACTGGGACACACTTATTACACCAAACATTCAAGTTGTCACATAATAGACGCAATATGTTTAAGTTGGCTCTCGTTGTTTTGGCAGGGTTTGTGTTGATCGAGAGAAGTCTGGCTCAACACTCGGGTGGTGAAAAACGTTTTGTGCTCGAGACGGACTTAGAGACGGAACTAATGAATTTGAAGTTAAAGTTGAGAGGTAAGATTACAAATGAGATTCGCTCGATGAAAACAACATTCAGCCTTTCAGGATTTGCGAATACTATATATACTTATAGTCTAGGGATGTCATCGGTTACCGACATTAATAACCGGTTAATCGTTTGATCTTCCGATCGGTTAATTGGATACTATCAATTATTTACTTTCTTCCATGTTATTTATTGTTGTTGTTTTAACTAGCTATAAATCGGACTAGACGTCGTTATTAGAGCAAACGGTTGACCGGTTAGCCGTTGACATCCCTAATTTATACCACTCTCGCAGTTTTGGTCTTGATCAGCACTTTCGCAAATTAATCATAGAAATATTCAAAAGACTTTACTGTGATGGCACGGATTTGCAAATAATTAGACAAATTAGTTTTCCGTCAGCACGACTCCCTCTCGTTTTCAAATTGATTGGGATATTTTGTTGGGGGGTTGCTAGATAGTGCGTTCAACCTAGTACTAGTTGTTATAATTTCGCTCGGATTTCGCAGCTTAGTCTGGAGGGTAGATAGTTTTCAATTAAGGTATTTTGGAGTTTAAATCTCTTCTCTGCCAACATTCGGTCTTGCAAGTGAAAACAAACTGAATATAATACTTTGTCTTCCCATCAGTTGGCTAAATATTCTATGTGAAAAGGGAGCCAATTGCTTGCGTAGAATTTTTGTTCGGGATAATGGCACACATGTGTAATGACGGGAAATCTGGAATCGTGGTTGGCTGGTCGTCTGTACGTTCATCAACCGGTCTAAGTTTTGTACCTTAAAAATTTCATATTTTCTTCTGTTATTTCTGTCTTTATGTCATTTATTTTTAAGCGCCATTTTCAGTCAACTTCATTCGAATGTGTTGTTCATGATATACATACCCTCCTGTCCTATTTGTGCATTCATTGAACTTCTACAGGTTATTGTTTCTTTTCCATAAAAGAGGTATAAACAACTCTGTGTATTTGCTGAAGTGCAATCAAAGCACTGAAAGTACTTCAGCACGGTTGGGGTGAGCCAGCTAGGTCATTACGGTTTACCACTTTATGTTTTTGCCATTGATCATCGTTTGATTATTTATTGGGTTAGCAAGCAAGAATGTTGCCAGTGTTCTATGTTTTCAACTATGGTTTTGATATAAGGTTGAACTATGAAGCAATACAAAAAGATGGAATTAATTTTAAGTTTCCCCGGACACGTAGATGTACATGTACATGTACATATTTTTGTATTCTTATATAAGAAAATGTTTTGATGCAAATTGACATATTAATAAGTCTTATCACATATGTAAGATTATGCCTTGATTGTTTATCTAATCTTTTGACCAATTTCTTGGTACCAATTCATGCTTATATCCAGGTATTTCTACAGGTTCATTTTACTCTGGATTGACGGGTTGGTAGCCGTAAAGCACATTATATCGAAGTCAAATATGTGATCAAAGATATATCTTATCTTTTTACGAATGCTACGAATATTCAAATGTATAATTGAGATATTCCCTCTTTGATTAACCCCTTCCCATTTACAGGCGCATCTTGACGCATTTCTAGGAGAAGACCTTTGAAAACATTGTGGCAAAAGAAGAAATTGCCCCTAATGAGCAATTATATCTTTTGCCACAATGTTAACAACTCTTTTCAAACATGTCGTCTACAGTAAACTTATGGTATGTGGGAAAGGGTTTATCTGACCTTCTGGATTGAGACCAGGATTCTTTTCAACGTCACCAGAAAGTTATAAACATAATAATAGGACGCACATCATGACGAGATAAGAATATGGTTAAAGAAAGATAAAGGTCAATCAACTCTTTCAGGGATTTTATAGGACATCATGCCTTAATAGACAACCAAGCGTGCTAGTATAGACACCATCATTAGCCGAGTGCTTTGCTGTAGTATCAGTTCCTACGGCGCGTCAGTACTGTGTTCGTAGCATTGTTCGACAACTAAGTGTGCTAATATATAAACTATCATTAGCCGAGCACTAAGCTGTAACATCAGTTCCTTAGGCGCGCCAATACTGTGTTCGTGGCATTGTTCGACAATCAAGTGTGCTAGTATAGCACCATTAGCCTAGCGCTATGCTGTGACATCGGTTCATACGGCGCGCCAGTACTGTGTTTGTGGCATTGCTCGATAACAAGGTGTGCTGATAATGAAACTATCATTAGCCGAGCGCTAAGCTGTAACATTAGTTCCTACGGCACGCGAGTACTGTGTTCGTAGCATTGTTTGACAACCAAATGTGCTAGTATAGTATAATTAGCCGAGCGCTAAGCTGTAACATCAGTTCCAAAGGCGCGCCAGTCCTGTGTTCGTGGCGTCGTTCGACAACAAAGTGAGATAGAATAGTATCATTAGCCGAAATATAAGCTTTAACATCAGTTCCTACGGCACGCGAGTACTGTGTTCGTGGCATTGTTCGACAACTAAGTGTGCTAGTATAGAAACTATCATTAGCCGAGTGATAAGCTGTAACATCAGTTCCTAAGGCGCGCCAGTACTGTGTTCGTGGCATTGTTCGACAACCAAGTGTGCTAGTATAATATCATTAGCCGAGCGCTAAGCTGTAACATCTGTTCATAAGGCGCGCCAGTACTGTGTTCGTGGCATCGTTCGACAAAAAGGTGTGCTAACATAGAAACTATCATTAGCCGAGCGCTAAGATGTAACATCAGTTCCTACGGCGCCCGAGGTCTTTGTTCGTGGCATTGTTCGACAACCAATTGTGCTAGTAAAGAAACTATCATTAGCCGAGCGCTAAGCTGTAACATCAGTTCCTACGGCGCGCGAGTACTGTATTCGTGGCATTGTTCGACAACCAAGTGTGCTATTATAGAAACAATCATTAGCCGAGAGTTAAGCTGTAACATCAGTTTCTTCGACGCACCAGTACTGTGTTCGTAGCATTGCTCGACAACCAAGGTTGCTAGTATAGTTTCATTAGCCGAGCGCTTAGCTGTAACATCAGTTCCTATGTCGCGCGAGTACTGTGTTCGTGGCATTTTTCGACAACCAATGTTGCTAGTATAATATCATTAGCCGAGCGCTAAGCTGTAACATCAGTTCCTACGGCGCGAGAGTACTGTATTCGTGGCATTGTTCGACAACCAAGTGTGCTAGTATATAAACTTTCATTATCCGAGCGCTAAGATGTAACATCAATTACTTAGGCGCGCCAGTACTGTGTTCGTGGCAATGTGCGACAACCGAGTGTGCTGGTATAGAAACTATCATTAGCCGAGCGCTAAGCTGTAACACCAGTTCTTAAGGCGCACGAGTTTTGTCTTCGTGGCATTATTCGACAACCAAGTATGCTAGTATAGTATCATTAGCCTAGCGCTAAGCTGTAACATCAGTTCCAAAGTTACGCCAATACTGTGTTCGTGGCATTGTTCGACACCGAAGTGTGCTGGTATAGAAACTATCATTAGCCGAGTGCTAAGCTGTAACATCAGTTCCTAAGGCGCACGAGTACTGTGTTCGTGGCATTATTCGACAACCAAGTGTGCTAGTATAGTATCATTAGCCGAGCGCTGAGCTGTAACATCAGTTCCTAAGGCGCGCCAGTACTGCGTTCGTGGCATTGCTCGACAACCAAGTGTGCGGGTATAGAAACTATCATGAGCCGATCGCTAAGCTGTAACATCAGAGAAACTATCATTAGCCGATCGCTAAGCTGTAACATCAGTTCCTTAGGCACGACAGTACTGTTTTATTGGCATTCTTCGACAACCAAGTGTGCTAGTATAGGACATATTATTTGCCGAGGGCTAAGCTGTAACATCAGTTACTGAGGGTAGCTTTTACTGTATTCGTTGCATTGCTCGACAACCAACTGTACTAGTATATAACCTATCATTAACCGAGCGCTAAGCTATAGCATCAGTTCC
Organism: Serripes groenlandicus; assembly: GCA_031761405.1. Taxonomy (NCBI): domain Eukaryota; kingdom Metazoa; phylum Mollusca; class Bivalvia; order Cardiida; family Cardiidae; genus Serripes; species Serripes groenlandicus. The sequence goes on from JASEVX010000002.1 coordinate 34,960,777, forward strand.
TAAGTCACGCCACTACTGTATTCGTGGCATTGTTCGACAACCAAATGTGCTAGTAAAGAAACTATCATTAGCCGAGCGCTAAACTGTAACATCAGTTCCTACGGTGCGCGAGTACTGTGTTCGTGGCATTGTTCGACAACCAAGTGTGCTAGTATAGAAACTATCATTAGCCGAGAGTTAAGCTGTAACATCAGTTTCTTCGACGCGCCAGTACTGTGTTCGTGGCATTGCTCGACAACCAAGGTTGCTAGTATAGAATCATTAGCCGTGCGCTTAGCTGTAACATCAGTTCCTATGTCGCGCGAGTACTTCGTTCGTGGCATTGTTCGACAACTAATGTTGCTAGTATACTATCATTAGCCGAGCGCTGAGCTGTAACATCAGTTCCAATGGCGCGAGAGTACTGTATTTGTGGCATTGTTCGACAACCAAGTGTGCTAGTATAGAAACTTTCATTATCCGAGCGCTAAGCTGTAACATCAGTTACTTAGGCGCTCCAGTGCTGTGTTCGTGGCAATGTGCAACAACCGAGTGTGCTGGTATAGAAACTATCATTAGCCGAGCGCTAAGCTGTAACACCAGTTCTTAAGGCCCACGAGTTTTGTCTTCGTGGCATTATTCGACAACCAAGTGTGCTAGTGTAGTATCATTAGCCTAGCGCTAAGCTGTAACATCAGTTCCAAAGTAACGCCAGTACTGTGTTCGTGGCATTGTTTGACAACCAAGTGTGCTGGTATAGAAACTATCATTAGCCGAGTGCTAAGCTGTAACATCAGTTATTAAGGCGCACTAGTACTGTGTTCGTGGCATTGTTCGGCAACCAAGTGTGCTAGTGTATTATCATTAGCCGAGCGCTAACCTGTAACATCAGTTCCGAATGCGCGCCAGTGCTGTGTTCGTGGCATTGTTTAACAACCAAGTGTGCTGGTATAGAAAATATCATTAGCGCTAAGCTGTACCACCAGTTCCTAAGGCGCACGTGTACTGTGTTCGTGGCATTGTTCGACAACAAAGTGTGCTAGTATAGAACATATCATTAGACGAGCGCTAAGCTGTAACATCAGTTCCTAAGGCGCGCCAGTACTGCGTTCGTGGCATTGTTCGACAACCATGTGTGCTGGTATAGAAAGTATCATGAGCCGATCGCTAAGCTGTAACCTCAGAGAAACTATCATTACCCGATCGCTAAGCTGTACCATCAGTTCCTTAGGCACGATAGTACTGTTTTATTGGCATCGTTCGACAACCAAGTATGCTAGTATAGAAAATATCATTAGCCGAATGCTAAGCTGTAACATCAGTTACTGAGGATAGCCTCTACTGTATTCGTTGCATTGCTCGACAACCAAGTGTACTAGTATAGAACCTATCATTAACCGAGCGCAAAGCTATAGTATCAGTTCCTAAGGCACGCTACTACTGTGTTCGTGGCATTGTTCGACAACCAAGTGTGCTGGTATAGAACATATCATTAGTTAAGCTCTAAGATGTAATATCAGTTCCTATGGCGCACGAGTACTGTATTCGTGACATTGTTCGACAACCAAGTGTGATAGTATAGAAACTATCATTAGCCGAGCGCTAAGCTATAACATCAGTTACTTAGGCGCGCAAGTACTGTGTTCGTGGCCTTGTTCGACAACCAAGTGTGCTAATATAGAACATATCATTAACCGAGCACTAAGCTGTAACATCAGTTCCTAAGGCGCGCCAGTACTGTGTTCGTTGCATTGTTTGACAACCAAGTGTGCTAGTATAAAAACTATCGTTAGCCGAGCGCTAAGCTGTAACATCAGTTACTTAGGGGCGCCAGTACTGTGTTCGTGGCATTGTTCGACAACCAAGTGTGCTAATATAGAACATATCATTAACCGAGCGCTAAGCTGTAACATCAGTTCCTAAGGCGCGCCAGTACTGTGTTCGTGGCATTGTTCGACAACCAAGTGTGCTGGTATAGAAACTATCATTAGCCGAGCGCTATGCTGTAACATCAATTTCTAATGCGCCCGAGTTCTGTGTTTGTGGCATTATTCGACAACCAAGTGTGCTAGTATAGTAACATCAGTTCCTAAGGTGCATGAGTACTGTGTTCGTGGTATTGTTCGGCAACCAAGTGTGCTAGTGTATTATCATTAGCCGAGCGCTAAGCTGTAATATCAGTTCCGAATGCACGCCAGTACTGTGTTCGTGGCATTGTTTGACAACCAAGTGTGCTGGTATAGAAACTATCATTAGCCGAGCGCTAAGCTTTAACATCTGTTCCTAAGGCGTGCCAGTACTGTATTCGTGGCATTGTTCGACAACAAAGTGTGCTAGTATAGTATCATTAGCCGAGCGCTAAGCTGTAACAGCAGTTCCGAAGGTGCGCCAGTACTGTATTCGTTGCATTGCTCGACAACCAAGTGTACTAGTATAGAACCTATCATTAACCGAGCGCTAAGCTATAGCATCAGTTCCTAAGGCACGCCACTACTGTGTTCGTGGCATTGTTCGACAATCAAGTGTGCTAATATAGAACATATCATTAACCGAGCTCTAAGCTGTAACATCAGTTCCTAAGACGCGCCAGTACTGTGTTCGTTGCATTGTTTGACAACCAAGTGTGCTAGTATAAAAACTATCGTTAGCCGAGCGCTAAGCTGTAACATCAGTTACTTAGGCGCGCCAGTACTGTGTTCGTGGCATTGTTCGACAACCAAGTGTGCTAATATAGAACATATCATTAACCGAGCGCTAAGCTGTAACATCAGTTCCTAAGGCGCGCCAGTACTGTGTTCGTTGCATTGTTCGACAACCAAGTGTGCTGGTATAGAAACTATCATTAGCCGAGCGCTATGCTGTAACATCAATTTCTAATGCGCCCGAGTTCTGTGTTTGTGGCATTATTCGACAACCAAGTGTGCTAGTATAGTAACATCAGTTTCTAAGGTGCATGAGTACTGTGTTCGTGGCATTGTTCGGCAACCAAGTGTGCTAGTGTATTATCATTAGCCGAGTGCTAAGCTGTAATATCAGTTCCGAATGCACGCCAGTACTGTGTTCGTGGCATTGTTTGACAACCAAGTGTGCTGGTATAAAAACTATCATTAGCCGAGCGCTAAGCTTCAACATCTGTTCCTAAGGCGTGCCAGTACTGTATTCGTGGCATTGTTCGACAACCAAGTGTGCTAGTATAGTATCATTAGCCCAGCGCTAAGCTGTTTCATCAGTTCCGAAGGTGCGCCAGTACTGTATTCGTGGCATTGTTCGACAACCAAATGTGCTAGTATAGTATCATTAGCCGAGCGCTAAGCTGTAACATCAGTTCCGAAGGTGCGCCAGTACCGTATTCGTGGTATTGTTCGACAACATAGTGTGCTAGTATAGTATCATTAGCCGAGCGCTTAGCTGTAACATCAGTTCCGAAGGTGCGCCAGTACTGTATTCGTGGTATTGTTCGACAACATAGTGTGCTAGTATAGTATCATTAGCCGAGCGCTAAGCTGTAACATCAGTTCCTAAGGCGCTCCAGTACTGTGTTCGAAGCATTGCTCGACAACCAAATGTGTTAGTATAGTATCATTATCCGAGCGTTAAGCTGTGACATCAGTTCTTAAGGCGCACGAGTTCTGTGTTCGTGGCATTGCTTTTGCCCATATACCACAAACGGACAAACTAAGATGTAATTAATGAAAAACATTCACATTTAACTAAATATTGCTGGTGGACGGGACAACAGGAATGCTGTAGTTGTTATCTTTTTATTTGCATGTACGGTATAGTTATAATGATAAAGAATTAAGCCAATAGATTGACTAACCTAGGCTGATGTAAGAACAGCTTATATCCTCAGTTGCCATAGCCTTTTGAAATATGTATACAGAAGATCGCCGAACTGATTGACTAAAACTTTAAGTATTCACTATGGATATGCACTAAAGAAAATATCGTTAGAACAATAGGATAATGTCAGTCAAGATCTTTCGTAGATTGGCTCCTCGTGGAACATACCTATATGGCAACGGAAATAGGTTAAACCCCCTCCCCCCCATGATTCCATCTTGCTATACTTTCATTGTAGACATGGAGACCAAAATTACACAGTTAACGGCCGAAAACACCAGACGTTTACCAGGTATACAATTTATCAGATATATATATATCGTAGTACATTATAATTTACACACCACTTCGGTGGTGTAGTGGTAAAATGTCCGCCTCAGGTGCGGGAGGACGTGGGTTTGATCCTTGGTCGTGTCAAACCAAATACTTTAAAAATGGTGGTATTTGTTCTCCCTCCCTGGCGCTCATTATTGTTGGTTTAGCATTACGACTGACGCTCGGGGGTCAGTATAAATGGACCAGTAGTTCTGCTAACTTAACCAGAGAACGCCGATATATAACTGAAACATTGTTAAAAGCGGTGTTAAACACCATACACATAACACAACATTTATACACTGAAGCTTACATCGGGGGAGGTGGATACTCAATAAGTTAGTAGATTAGATTAAGGAGAATAGAAGAGTCAATAGGAGTAAATAAGTAGGGAAATAATTCATCGAAATGCCCCTTAATTTCAATCCCACACATTGAGTTGTTTCCATTGGGTTCTTTATCCTGTGACTCTCAAATCCGCGGACCTTTTTAATCATGTAATCATCTCAAATCCGCGGATATTATTAATCATGTAATCATCTCAAATCCGCTGATCTTTTTTATCATGTAATCATCTCAAATCCGATGATGTTGGTTTCCTCATCACGTGTTCTCAAATTATAGGAAGTGGTGCTGTTTTTGTGCGATGGGGAAGAAACGTATGTCCATTAACATCGGATATCATTTATAAAGGTTTGATCAATATTTCATTTTTTCCTTTGTTTGCGTCATGAGTGTGATTAATGTTTTTAAAGAACCGTCCGTCCGTCTCATATCAAACTCAGAGATATGTGTAGGACATATACCCCAAATATACCAATCAGCGAGCCCGTCTCATATCAAACTCAGAGATATGTGTAGGACCTATACCCCAAATATACCAATCGGCGAGCCCGTCTCATACCAAACTCAGAGATTTTGTAGGACCTATACCCCAAATATACCAATCAGCGAGCCCGTCTCATACCAAACTCAGAGATTTTGTAGGACCTATACGCCAAATATACCAATCAGCGAGCCCGTCTCATATCAAACTCAGAGATATGTGTAGGACCTATACCCCAAATATACCAATCGGCGAGCCCGTCTCATACCAAACTCAGAGATTTTGTAGGACCTATACCCCAAATATACCAATCAGCGAGCCTGTCTTATACCAAACTCAGAGATTTTGTAGGACCTATACCCCAAATATACCAATCAGCGAGCCTGTCTTATACCAAACTCAGAGATATGTGTAGGACCTATACCCCAAATATACCAATCAGTGAGCCCGTCTCATACCAAACTCAGAGATTTTGTAGGACCTATACCCCAAATATACCAATCAGCGAGCCCGTCTCATACCAAACTCAGAGATTTTGTAGGACCTATACCCCAAATATACCAATCGGCGAGTCCGTCTCATACCTTACTCAGAGATATGTGTAGGACCTATACCCCAAATATACCAATCAGCGAGCCCGTCTCATACCAAACTCAGAGATTTTGTAGGACCTATACCCCAAATATACCAATCGGCGAGCCCGTCTCATACAAAACTCAGAGATTTTGTAGGACCTATACCCCAAATATACCAATCGGCGAGCCCGTCTCATACCTTACTTAGAGATATGTGTATGACTTATACCCTTAATATACCAATCAGCGAGCCCGTCTCATACCAAACTCAGAGATTTTGTAGGACCTATACCCCAAATATACCAATCGGCGAGTCCGTCTCATACCTTACTCAGAGATATGTGTAGGACCTATACCCCAAATAAACCAATCGGCGAGCCCGTCTCATACCAAACTCAGAGATTTTGTAGGACCTATACCCCAACAATAATAATCAGCGAGCCCGTCTCATAACAAACTCAGAGATTTTGTAGGACCTATACCCCAAATATACCAATCGGCGAGCCCGTCTCATACCTTACTCAGAGATATGTGAAGGACCTATACCCCAAATATACCAATCAGTGAGCCCGTCTCATACCTTACTCAGAGATATGTGTAGGACCTATACCCCAAATATACCAATCGGCGAGCCCGTCTCATACCAAACTCAGAGATTTTGTAGGACCTATACCCCAAATATACCAATCAGCGAGCCCGTCTCATACCAAACTAAGCGATGTTTGTAGGACCTATACCCCAAATATACCACTCAGCGAGCCTGTCTCATACCAAATTAAGAGATGTTTTGTAGGGTATACATCCCAAATATTCTAATCAGCGACACCGTTCCATACCCAACTTAGAGATGATTGTAGGGTATACACCCCATATATACCAATCAGCGAGCCCGTCTCATACCCAACTTAGAGATGTTTGAAGAGTATTTACCTTTCTAAGAGGTGACTGTCGGTAATATAACAAGGAACAAGCACGTCTCATACCTTACTTAGTGTAGATCTTAGGTCGCAAACGAACATTTTGTTTGATGAATCTAACTGTTTATGTATTAGTATCAGTTTAATCATCCTCGGTACCCTGGCTATTCATAACATATATGATCATATATGTTATGAATAGCCTGGGTACCGAGGATGCAGTTTAATATAATAGTGTTATTCAACGTAGATATATATATACGTTATACTTATATATTAGTGTCTGCTTCGAATGATCGCAGCTTACAATAGCTATAATTTTGATGTATAAATGATGACAAAGAAGGAAAAGTAAAGTAGGAAAACATATCTCCAAAAGTTTTAAGTTAAAACAGCTTCGTAGGAGTCAAAAGTCCGGCATTCATATAAGCCAAATTGTTTGTGTGTTATATCATAATTTGTATGGGCTTTTATAGTAGTGTCACTCTGTTTTATTATATTTCAGTGTATGTTGTATAATGGGCCGGATGCCTAGATACTAGAAATTATGGCCTTTTGGTAACTTCTGAAAAAGAAATATATAGAAGTGTAGGCCAATAAGTTCCCCGAACACACGCATGTATGAAATGCGGAATCGGAACTATATTCATTTATGCTTAATATCTGACAACGATCTGATTATTTCAGGTTATACTGCAGGAAAGCATTACACTAATGCAGGCAGTGGAACCGACATACAGTGTCTACCGGATGACCCAACATGGTCCAACCACGTGGACGGAAACGATGCGTGGAGAGCATATATGTATGGTTTTGAATTGGAAATAGTCGATAACGAACATAATATTTTCTTCAATGATGCCGTATATAATGAAGACATTCCGTGCGCCGTATGTCAATCCAAAAGGTCAACATCCATGATGATACCGGGTCGCAACAACTGCTATGGTAACTGGACGATGGAATACCATGGTTACCTAATGACGGCCTATTACGCACATCACAGTACGTCACATGTGTGTGTTGACGATAGTCCAGAATTCATTCCTGGGGGTGCTGGCGATGATAACGAGGGTCTCCTGTACTTGGTAGAAGGGAGATGCGGAATACTGCAATGCCCACCGTATGAAGAAGGTCGCGAACTCGCATGTGTTGTGTGTACAAAGTAATGGAATTTGACTACAATTCAATAAAATGTTGCTTCGTATTTAAACATTCTGTTTATATTTTAACACAATACGGTCTAGTCCTGTCGTTATAGCTTACAAAAGACAGACGACGGTCTAGTCGATTCGTAATAGCTTACAAAAGACACAATATGGTCTAGTCGTGCCGTAATAGCTTACAAAAGACACAATACGGTCTAGTAGAGTCGTAATATTTTACAAAAGATAGACTACGGTCTAGTCGTGCAGTAAAAGCTTACACAAGACACACTATGGTCTAGTCGAGTCATTATAGCTTACAAAAGACAGAGTACGGTCTAGCCAAGTCGTAATAGATTACAAAAGACACAATACGGTCTAGTTGAGTCGTAATAGTTAAAACAAGACACAATACGGTCGAGTTGAGTCGTAATAGCTTACAAACGACACACTGTGTCTAATCGAGTCGTAATAGCTTATAAAAGACAAAATACGGTTTAGTCGAGTCGTAATAGCTAACACAAGACACAATAAGGTCTAGTTGAGTCGGAATAGCTTACGAAAGACACAATATGGTTTAGTCGAGTCGTAATAGCTTACAAAAAAACACTACGGTCTAGTCGAGTTGTAATAGCTTACGAAAGACAATACGTTCTAGTCGAGTCGTAATAGCTTAAAAAAGACACAATACGGTCTAGTCGAGTCGTAATAATTTACAAAAGACACAATACGGTCTAGTCGAGTCGTTATAGCTTACAGAAGACACAATATGGTCTAGTCGAGTCGTTATAGCTTACAAAAGACAAACTACGATCTAGTCGTGTCGGAAAAGCTTACAAGATACACAATACGATCTAGTCGAGTCGTAATGTCTTACAAAAGACACAATACGGTTTAATTGAATCGTAATAGCTTACAAAAGACACAATATGGTTTAGTCGAGTCGTAATAGCTTACAAAAAAACACTACGGTCTAGTCGAGTTGTAATAGCTTACAAAAGACACAATACGGTCTAGTCGAGTCGTAATAGCTTAAAAAAAAACCAATGCGGTATACTCGAGTCATGATAGCTAACACAAGACCTATCGGTCCAGGGCTCGAGAGTTAGAATCCCGACTCCGACATTTATTATTTCGATGATTGTTTTAACCTTTTTCCACATACTAATCTGCGGCAGACGACTTTGTTGTCATAGTGACACAAACCTCCATTAAAGATGGATTAATTGTTAAATAAAGTTGAAAACATTGTGGCCATCATGAGTAATTTACTATTGACCACAATGTTTTCAAAAGTCGTCTGCTGCTATTGCGTTAAAATGAGTCTGCAGCAATTTCTACTTTTGCCATAATGTTTTCAACTTTTTTTCAGTAATTATACCTTCATTTCTAGAGATTTTCCGTATCTTGAGTAGATGTTTTCAAAGTCGTCTGCTGCAGATTTGTTGTATGTGGGAAAGGGTTAAGGTACACCAGATTGCATAACGACGATCGGAATTTGTTTGTTTTCTTCGCATACTGTAAAGTTATAGAAATCGTTCTCGGGAGGCTTCCGGATACAAGATCTTTTTTCGATCCCCTGTCAAATTGTACTCAATACTTTAAAAATGTTAGCAATTGATCACATCCCTGGCGCTCGGGGTTGCAGGAATAGCAGTACATTTAATACATCGATCTCAAGACAAATAATACCAATAGTACTAATCCTCCCAGGAAACGCCATGATATATCTGAAATTATGATGTAAGCGGGGTACAACACTCACATAAATTGATTTTAAAAGTTGATGGGTTTGATGACACAGATAATCACAAATTTTCGGTTAAGAATCTATGAGAGTAACAGTTATAATAATAAAGTTTATATTTCATTGATCAGAATGTTTAGCTATAGGGTAGGCCTACATAAGATACCTTTTCAAACACCACGGTATGTGGAATAATATCACCCACCATAGAATACGACAATCCATGTTCAGGTTTAGACTGATAAACTTTTTTTATAAATCAATTTTTATATTTATGAAAGATCGTGTCATAGGTACAAAATCAAAATCAACTTACATTGGTCAAATTACTGTTTCCGAGAAACTTTTTTTGCAAACCATTGACGTGAAAATAAATATCAAGTTAGATTGGTAAATTTTCTGTTTCAGACAAACTTCCATTGCAAACCATTGACATGTATATGTCAAGTTGGATTAGTCAAGTTCTCTGTTCCAGACAAAATTCAATTGCATTGACACGAAGATAAATATCAAGTTAGATTGGTCAAATATTTGTTCCAGACAATCTTCAATTGCAAACCATTGATTTACTTGAATATATATATCATGATAGATTGGTCAAATATTTTGTTTCAGACAGTCTTGCATTGCAAACCATTGACATGAAGATACATATCAATTTAGATTGGTCAAATTTTGTATCAGACAATCTTGCATTGCAAAACATTGCCATGAAGTTACATATCAAGTTGGGTTGTTTAACCTTTTTGTTTAGAGAAACTTCTATTGCAAACCATTGACATGAAGATACATATCAAGTAAATATAGGCGGAAAAATACAGCTAGAGTCACATTTTCAAAATATCTATATCGTTTAATAAGAGGAAGCATTTTGGAGGACTAGTACACTGGTCTGTTCCCACCTTTGTCTTATGACTCAATTCTAAGAGACCGTTCTTTTGAGAACAAAACATAGGGTTTCAGTGTCAAATAAGGATTTTGGAATTTGAGATTTTCATCTTATTGAAGACCCTGGACTACCGTTTTTAACATGAATAAAGTGAACTATGCAATAAGTAACAAATGCCAAGTACATGTTTCATTAAGCAGGCGTAAATGTTTTATATCATCTTTGATTAGTGAATCTCTCATGTTACACAACGCTGCAACTACACGAACAGTTTTATTTGCATTTCTCAATGACTTTATGCTGTATTTGATATTCAGAGATCTTAAATATTTCATTCGCATGATAGCCTTCTCAGCATGGATTCGTTCTGTTGCTATTCTTCTAGAGTCAATGGTTTCACGTTCAGTTACAATTTTACCCGCCAGCTACACATATCTTTTCCAATAGTGCCATAACTTAATCCTCAGCAGAGACATATATATGTATGTATTTATATGTCTCTGTCTCCAGGCAGCAAGTAATTCAGGAAACCACATTTATAATTGTCACTAGCTCTCCCACAATACAATGGTGAGAGGTACATGATGAAACCATTTGGAGCAATAGCAATAGCAATTAAAAAACATAGACAAGGAGATGGAAGAGTATTATCAGGGGAGATAACTCGTGCATGACTAATGAATTAGATCGTCTATTTGACGATTAATTTTATTTCTTGTTTGGAATAGAGGCATTGCTTTAATTATCATGTGCAAATTATCCTTTTCAGATAATTCAATAATTAAACTTTTACTGCTGTGGTAGCGTCGAAATTGATTCTAGTAGTGCAGCAGATAAGCAGAACAATCGTTCACTTTGTGATAAAAGCATGAAATTTGGTACAAGTATAGCCAAACGTATTATAAGAATATTTTGATATTGGGCCATTCTGAAATTTCTGTATTTCGCAAATGGCAGCCATTTTTAAAGATGGCCGCCATTTTCAGTTTTTTTTATTCTTCAAAATTGGATTTTCTTAATTTACTTTGGAATGCGAGCAGATATTTCGATTAATTTTGGTGAAGAGTCGTATTATGGCTAGATTCGTATTATATTTGAATTTGGTTGCTGTCAGATTGTTCTAAGCAGAGAAGTTGCCCATGGATGTTTAAAAACATGTCGGATTAATAGTATATTGACTGAAATTTGTTGGCACTGCATTTACCTATTTAATTGAACTTTAATGAGTAGTGTAGGTCTTGATCATATTTGAAGACTGATCAGGACTTACATTGGATTCAAATGTCCGAAGGTCCCCCATCACATGTCAAAGCTCATTGAAGAATGTATATAGTTCTATTTTTTTTTTTAATTTGTCCTTTCGTTGACATAGCTCTTTTTTCCTGTGTAATAACGTGTGGCCCTGGTATTGATATCGGTGTCAAAACTACAGAGAATAGTTCTATTTTTAAACCTGACCTCAAACTGTGTCCGTTAACACTGGTGTGACTGCAATAAGAGGCATGACGTTTTGACATACGTCACAATTAATATTGTATCGTAAATATTCATCCACATGCTGCTTTAGTTGCTTTTATAAGTAATTTGAATCTCTACTGTATTCATATTAAATGCCACTGTAACGAGTGTCAAAATGTCAAATAAGATTTTCAAAATTGTGAATCCTGATGATCCTAGATCTTCAACTTCTCGCCAAATCACTACAGATTGGACACTCTGCATTACATGCCAAGAATCAGCACCAGACCCATTAACATGTCCACTGCATACCAAACGCACTGATAAAGGGAGTGGATACAGTTCACTTGCAGAACACTTAATCCAATTTAACGAGCTTGGCCAGCTCCCTCCATCACTGCGGCTGGAGAGGTTAGATATGGGAAAAGGTATTGAAGCAGCAATGGTTGCAAATACAGCTCAATACCATCAGTCATGCAGACTAACATACAATGCAACAAAGCTGAAGAGAGCTAAGAAGCGATCAATTGGACCTTATGATGAGAGTATAGCACACAGAGAGCAAGCGCACAAGGTCAAAGTCATTGTGTTCTGAAACTTCTGCAAAAAATGATGAAATATGTTTCTTCTGTAGCCAGCCTGCTGGCCAAGATTGTCTCCACGAAGCTTCTACCTTTCAGCTAGACAAAAGAGTGCGCACTGGTGCAACAATTCTGCAAGACACAGACTTACTTCGTAAACTAAGTGCTGGAGATATGGTGGCAATCGAAGCCAGGTATCATGCCAAATGCCTTACGGGTTTGTACAATCGCGCAAGAAAAGCTAATCTTGAAGGTCTTGATGACAATGGCCAAGGTAAAGCAGAATCATCCTCTAGCATTGCATTTGCTGAACTTGTACTTTATATTGAAGAGACAAGGCAATATGCGGAGACAGTGCCAGTTTTCAAGCTAGCTGAGCTCGCACATCTGTTTATGTCACGCATGGAGCAGTTAGGAGTAAACGTTGACAACAGGATTAATTCAACGCGATTGAAAGATAGGCTTCTTGCTGAGTTCCCCGATTTGCGAGCATATCATAAGGGAAGAGATGTCCTTATGGCATTTCAAGAAGATGTTGGGATTGCTCTAGAAAAAGCCTGTGAAAAAGACAGCTCTAAGGATGCCGTTCTTATTGCACGAGCTGCACAAATTGTCCTCCTTGATCTATTTAGTGAGGCTAAGCCTTTTAATGGTTTTCATGAGCGATGCAAAGAAGAATCTGTTCCGAAGTTGTTGTTAACCTTAGTTAAAATGATCTTAGAAGGACCAAGTATAACAGATCAAATGGCAGTTGGAACATCTCCGGCAGCACTTACCATTGCTCAAATATTAAAATTCAACAGCACTAAGCATAAACGAGCACCAAAGACATCATCTTCTGGGAGGCACAGTATTTCGCAGGAAACACCAGTACCATTGTATATTGGATTGTTGTTGCATGCCAAAACACGTAAAAGAGAGTTTGTAGAGAGAATGACAAACCTTGGTTTGAGCGTATCATACGATCGTGTTCTTGATCTCTCAACTGAAATGGGGAACAAAGTCTGCGACCTATATCAAAGTCAGCAACTTGTATGTCCTCCACAATTGCGTAGTCATGTTTTTACAACTGCTGCTGTTGATAATATCGATCATAACCCCAATTCAACAACAGCCAGAGATTCTTTCCATGGCACAGCTATATCGCTGCATCAGCATCCATCATTTGTAGATGAAGTGAATGGCCAAAACCTTAGTGATCGTTTATGGACTGAGAAAGGTAGTTCCAGAACCATCAACCGTTTGCCGGATTGCTACACAAATGTCCCCCCTGTAGCTGGCAATATCAAATCGTTACAGGTCCCAATAAGTAGAGTTGAACGTCTAGAAAGAGATGGTGTCAGCGTTCATACGAAGGAAGAGTATGAGTGGTTAAATAATTCGAGGGATGCCATTGAAAGAGACACAGACACATCAGATAATGTGTTGAATACATCTTGGGCTGCCTTCCATGCAAGTCATAGGCCACATGACCCTCTACCCCTGTGCTCCACAGCTCTGCTTCCGCTTTTTCAGGAAAGTGCTCATACTGTTGCGATGATAAAACATTCCCTTGATGTCATCGGGAAAGCAGTTGAACACCTGAATCCTAACCAGAGTCCTGTCGTCACATTTGACCAACCACTGTATACATTGGCAAAACAAATTCAGTTTAAATGGCCGGACAAATATGCTGAAAACAAGTTTGTTATTATGTTCGGTGGCCTGCATTGAGATGACCGCGTTGAAAATGTTGGGGAATTGGTTAAAAGGTAGTGGCTGGGTTGAAGCACTAGTTCAAGCTGACATCTCCTCACAAGGGACAGCTGACTCGTTTCTAAAGGCAACCCATGTAACTCGAACCAGAAAAGCTCACCAGATTACTGCAGCGGCTCTATATGTTTTGCAACGCCGTGCTTATGACAACTACTGTCAAACCATCACTAATGAAATTCCTGTAGAATTTGATGCTTGGTGCAACCAAAAAGCAGATTCTATCCCTCATTTTCGGTACTGGTCTATTGTACTCGAGCTAGAGCTTCTCATACTGGTATTTGTAAGATCATTGAGAGAGGCGTCGTTTTCCATGTACCTGGATGCTCTAACAGAGTTAACGAAATGGTTTCATGCGATGGACCATACAAACTACGCACGATGGATTCCTGTTCATCTTAGAGATATGACTGATCTACCAAGGACCCACCCTGCAATAGCCGAAGAATTCAATGCTGGTAAATTTACTGTTCAGAAAACAAGAAATGTATTTTCATATATAGCTATTGATCAAGCCCATGAGCAACTGAATGCCATGATTAAAGGAGAAGGCGGTGCTGTAGGCCTGACTGAAAACCCTTCTGCTCTTCTTCGGTGGATGATCGCGGGACCAGAAATTGCCCAATCTATACATGACTTTGAGTCCAGTTCCAATCAGTCACTTTCATCAAGTGACTCGCATCACCATGACCAAACAACTAGTGTCCAAATCTCTTTCATTAGAGATGTCCGTTCATTAGTTAATACGATGGAACAACTTGGTAATCCATTTGAAGAGGAAAGCAAAGATTTGATCGTCTTACATTCAAAAGAAATCGCGGGACCTACAAGTATTGATACCGTGAATAAGGTGAAGAAAATAGGGGAGAATCAATTTGCAGCTTTCACAAGAGAACGCCTAATTGAACGAACTAAACCAATAGATGACACCCTACAAAGGAACAAGCTTGTAGTATTCGGTGCTTCTGCGGTCCGGAAAATTTCGAAGAACAAACAGCAGATGATTTCTCTTAAACAGGACATGCAGCTGTTTGCGAGGTTGTACATTGCATGCCAGACCAGAGATGGAAACCTTGGCGAGTTCTTTAAACACGAGAATCAGTCTTGTCCACCAGCGTTGTCATATCTGATGAACCCAAGGTCACATGCATTATACTAGATGGGGCTGTTATTGTTCAAATGCTTAAACCAACATGTGTAAAGACCTTTAATGAATATGCTTATGAGATATTTATTCCATATATATCAAAGAAACTTCAAAGTGTGTCTAGACTTGATGTGGTGTGGGACCGTTACATAGCAGATTCCTTGAAAACCGCTACAAGAGTAAAGCGTGGAAAAGGAGTGCAGCGAAGGGTTGTAGGCACAGTACCTATTCCGAAGAACTGGCAGGATTTTTTGAGGAATGACAGTAATAAATCAGAGTTGTTTTGCTTCCTATTAGATGTTCTTCTTAGATGGTTTTTGCAGGAAGATAAACAACTTGTTATCACAGACAATGCAGAAGTGCATAGTAAACCACTTCTTCCAAATTTGAATACCATTGCTCCGTGCTCATACGAGGAAGCTGATAGTCGCATGCTTTTACACGTGTTACATGCTGCAAGAATTGGTCATCAGAAAGTAATGATTAAAACTGTTGATACTGATGTTGTAGTATTGGCTGTAGCCGTGACTCGGAATTTACCTCTGGAAGCTGAACTTTGGTTAGCCTTTGGAGCTGGAAAAAGCTTCAGATATATATCAGTCCATGCTATTGCAGCCGGACTAGGACCTGAAAAGGTGCACGCCCTTCCTATGTTTCATGCACTGACAGGCTGTGATACAGTGTCAAGCTTTGTTGGTCGTGGGAAGAAAACTGCATGGGCTGTATGGGATATCTTTCCAGAGCTTACAAATGCCCTAATTAAAGTATCTTCTGCCTTAGATGATGTACCACAAGACGTTATGACCATCATTGAAAGATTCATTATCTTGCTCTACGACAAAACAAGCACATGCCATGAAATAGACAAGGCTAGAAAGAAATTGTTTGTGAAAAGAAACAATGTACAGTCCATTCCCCCAACAAATGCTGCCCTTCAGGAGCATGTCAAAAGGGCTGTGTATCAAGGTGGCCATGTGTGGGGTCAAACACTTGTGTCTGCACACACACTACCTTCACCTTGTAGCTGGGGTTGGTTCAAGTCTGCAGAGGGCTTTTATGAGCCATTTTGGACTAGTCTACCAGATGCAGGCAAATCAAGCTATGAGCTTGTTTCCTTGTAACAAAATAGATTTGGCGTGGCCTAAATAAAAGACGGTCAGTCAGTGCAGGTTGGTCACGTATGGTTTTAACTTATCGCAGGTTTGTCAGGGAGATCATGGTTTATGAAGTTATTATCATATACATATGTGATAAGTGATATTAAGCATATTAAGAGTTCATTTCATGTAAATCCGTTGAGAATTAAGGAATTGACGGGTTTAAAAACGGTAATTACGTTAAACTATGTTGCTATTTTCATTTGGCCTATAAATGTATTGAAACTAGTTGTTGATTGTGAATTACGATTTGCACGGGAATTTTGCCTGTCATCAGGAGACCCAGGGGTTGATTGGTGCTATATAACTTACTCAAACATTTGTTTTGACCGTCAGTATCATAGGAGTCGCCAGAGGGTTTTCACTCGTTATAGTGAGAGGTAGTTGATGTGACCAATTCACACGGCATATGGGTATGTAAATTCTTAGTTATTGTGCAAAGGGGTTTTCGGCATAATTAAGGAATGGAATCTGTGCAAATTTACAATGTTAGGGATTGAGATAATTATTACATGATTGAATTGTTTAGAGAATTTCTGGTTCACGAAGTGAATGTTTTTTACAGAAATTGAGTCCGTTAGGAGCGAGACAATGTGTTATGTTATTGGGAAAGTTATGTTGTATGAAAAGGACAAGAATGGAAGTGGGAAATGTAAAAGGATATTAGTATAGAGATGAGCTACCATAGGAGTATAAAATGGTAGGCTGTTAGGTTTACGGAACATTATTGATATTATTGTAAGACATGGTTATTTATTACAATTTTAGCCGTTTTATGTCTATGGCTAGTCCATATCGATAGCCAGACAAACGAAGGTCCAAACGCAGAAGTTTGAAGAACCAGTGTGTGACGCAGTCCACAACATAATAAGACGTCGTAACGGGGGACATTAGGAGGAGTGCCGTCATAGGACGTGTAGAACCATATATCCACAGTTGTGTGGCTTGTCGATCCCGGAATCCAAGGATATACGCGACGCAATGAATACAAGTACAACGACTCGGTGAAGTCGGGAAACGGATACAGTTGGGTGTGAAGGACAACGTGTATGAACATTCCAAATACAGGGTACAGTAACGGAAGTGATGGGACAGTTAAGTGATTTGGGTGAAAGTGTGGATGAGAGTGCGTGAGTAGTTCTTTTGTTTATAGCCTCTCGATTTGTCAGGAAAGTTAATTATTCAAAAATTGTATATATTTCATAACTGTAAATTAAACATATATTTTTATTCAACCATCGGCGTTCAATTCTACTTTAGTGAGTTCTCGACCCTTGACCATCTTGTGACAAATGGTGTCAGAAGTGGGGTGATTCGCTCGATGTATCGAGGCGGCAACGAACTAGGGTAGAATTGGATAGGTTAATTGTAACTCTGCAGATATTCCTTCATTAGATTCATTTTTTACTGGCAATTGTACAGTGCATTTTTCACTTGATACAAATAGCTTATGCTTTATACATGGGGTTTTTATTTAGTTTTTTTTTTGTTCCCTGTGATGAGACACAGCGGCGCTGCCATAAGCGTTTCTGCAGTAAAGCGTGGAGTCTGAGGGATAGAAGGGGTGTGCTTTAAAAGTGTTAAGACTGATATCTGAACATTATAAATAGATTTAAGGTCGTGCATAGTGAGTCTCGAAAGTGAATTATACCATACAGGATATGCAGAGAATTCAAATATAGATGTGAAGTCCAATGAAGTGTAGTTATTATTAACTTAGATTGTAGTTTATTAAGTTTTGATATAGGGTTAGCGTATCGTACTATTGATAATCATGACTAGTATGAAGGAGTTGATAGAGTTAGGCAAGGAGTTGGGTCATGAAGGTGAGAATCTTCAAAAGTTCGTTCAAGATGAACAAGCAAAGGAACGAGAACATAGACTGAGAGATCGTGAATTTGAGAGAGAAGTCGAGAGAGAGAAGGAAGAGAAAGAAGTTAAGTTAATAGAACGGCAGAGAGAAGCTGAGAGAGAGAAGGAACATAAAGTATTAGAGTTAATGGAACGACAGAGAGTAGTCGAGGGAGAGAAAGAAGAGCTGGATCATCGGAGAGCATTGGAGTTAGTTCAATTAGAACATCAGCAGGCAATGGAGTTGGCCAAACATGGATTAGGTAAGTCTTTTATTAAAGATCAAAAAATCAAAGGACCGAAATTACCATGGTTTGACGAGGATAAGGATAATATGGACAGTTATCTATCCAGGTTTGAGCGATATGCAGAAGCACAAGGTTGGAAGAATGATCAGTGGTCATTACATCTTAGTGCATTATTGAAAGGTAAGGCGTTAGATGTTTATTCTAGATTACCTGCAGAGGACGCTTTAGACTATATTAAGTTAAAGTCAGCATTATTGCAACGTTTTGAGTTAACTGAAGAAGGGTTTAGAAAACGGTTCAAAGTAGCTAGACCAGAAACGGGAGAGACGTTTGTTCAGTACTTACGGAGATCAATGAATTATCTCGAACGTTGGTTGGAATTAGGAAAGATAGTAAAATCGTACGAAGGCGTCATTGATTTTTTGTTACGAGATCAGTTGTTGTCAATTTGCAATAAGGACTTGTATTTATTTTTGAAAGAAAAGATGTTTACAGATGGTAATGAGATGGCGGTACAGGCGGATCTATTTGCTGAAGCAAGAGGTGGGTGTAGGAATGTTGTTTTAAGTGGAAATAATAAAGAAAAGGATCAGGTTGCTAGAGGGTTTAGGTCCGATACAGGACAACGACAGGGTTCCAGTACGCAGAAGGCAGGTAATTCTTTCACTAATTGGAAATGTAGCTATTGTGGTGGAAATCACAGATCGGACGATTGTAGGAAAAGGGGTAGTAGGCATAGTATGGCTGCTGTCGACGATACTGGTGGACGATTTACATCTGGAGATACTAGGAATGCAAGTACTGGTCCATTTGAAAGGTATAGCCACAATCAGGGTAACCAATATTTCAAGGGGAGAGGAAAGCCTCGAGGTCTGTATCGTGGGGGAATAAAACGAACAGCCAGTTCTAGTTGCATATATTTGTGTAACGATAGTTCGGAACAGCTAGGTGCATGTATGGAAAGGAATTGTCCTACCAAGGAAGGCACAGTTAACGGAGTAAGAGTAAACATGATGAGAGACACGGGTGCCACGTGCGTAGTTGTAAGGAAGCGGTTAGTACAGGAACACCAGTTCTTAGGTAAGGAAAGATGTTGCAAATATATCGATGGATCTGAGCATTATTTTCCGGTAGCAATGATAGAGGTGAAGACTCCATATTATGAGGGTACAACGGAGGCGTTATGTATAGACACTCCACTCTATGATTTAGTTGTAGGTAACATTACAGGCGCGAAATATCCGGAACCCGGAGATGTATCAAATGCAATGCAGACTCGGTCGCAAACAGAACAAAATCCTAAACCATACAGGAAATTACATGTTCCAGGTAAGATTTTAGATATATCGCAAGCAGAATACCGCGACCTGCAGATGGCAGATGAAACTTTGTCGAAGACGAGAGAAAAGGCGAGTGAAAGAACTTTTCATAATTGCAAAGGCGGTGGACAGGTGAGGTATCTGTTTAAGAACAAACTATTGTATAGGGAATTTGAATTTCCTAATCGGAAGCAGTCTTATCAGTTAGTTGTTCCTAAGACGTGTCGAGAAGCGGTGTTAAAGATAGCACATGAGTCATTGATGGCAGGGCATTTAGGTATACGGAAAACTAGGGACAGAGCATTAGCAGAGTTCTATTGGCCAGGGGTTTGTTCGGAAGTCAGTCGGTATTGTAGATCATGCGATATATGTCAACGAACGATGCCAAAAGGTAAGGTTCAAAAAGTACCATTAGGAGAGATGCCATTAATAGAAACGCCTTTTAAGCGTGTAGCGGTTGATTTAGTAGGACCAATCGAACCAATGACAGACAGGAAAAACAGGTACATTTTAGTCATGGTAGATTATGCTACAAGGTATCCGGAAGCCGTTGCTTTACCAGGGATTGAGACTGAACGAGTAGCGGAAGCATTGGTCGATATGTTCAGTAGACTAGGAATACCGGAGGAGATGTTGACGGACATGGGATCACAGTTCACATCTAAGATGATGGCTGAGGTAAGTAGACTTTTATCCTTACGTCAGTTGACTACAACGCCATACCACCCAATGTGTAACGGATTGGTGGAAAAGTTCAATGGAACATTGAAACGGATGATTAAGCGTATGTGTAGCGAGAGGCCCAAGGATTGGGATAAGTACATTAATGCAGCGTTATTTGCGTATAGGGAAGTGCCACAGGAAAGTCTGGGGTTTTCCCCATTTGAATTACTCTATGGCCGGACGGTCAGAGGACCGTTGAGCATTTTGAAAGAGTTATGGTCTGGCGAGGTCAATGATGTTGAAGTGAAATTGACATACCAGTACGTAATAGATTTACGTGAGCGACTCGAAGAGACATGTAAGATGGCACAGGATGAGTTAAGTAAGGCAAAGTCTAGACAGAAGATATACTATAACAAACGGGCAAAGGACAGAAGTTTCCCGATAGGTGCCAAGGTTCTGGTATTACTTCCGGTAAGTCACAATAAATTATTATTGCAGTGGAAGGGTCCATTTGAAGTGATCAAGGTGATGAATAAGGTAGATTATAGAATTAATATGAAGGGTAAGGAAAAGACTTTTCATGCCAATATGTTGAAACAGTACAATGAGCGAAGTGCTGATGACGGTAGTAGTGATAAAGGTATATTAGCAGTGGTTTGTTCTGCAGTTATTGAAGATAGTGAAGATCGGAAATTAGATAATGCAGACGTAGATTGGGTAGATGAGAAGATACCTTTAGAGTGTCTTTCTAGAGTAGGTAACGAGTCTAAAAAAGATGTAGACGTTTGTAAAGAGTTGTCTCCTGAACAGAGGGAGCAGGTTGACATGGTTTTGGAAGAGTTCGCCGATGTTTTGACAGACATACCGGGAACTACTTCACTTGTCGAACATGATATTAAATTAAATACATCAGAACCCATCAGGTTCAAGGGTTATCCTATTCCATACCAGTCGGTGGCAACAGTAAACGAAGAGGTCAGTAAGATGTTAGATTTAGGAGTCATAGAGCATTCTAATGCACCGTTTTCGAGTCCTATAGTATTGGTTAGGAAGAAGGACGGCACAGTTCGTTTCTGTATAGATTTCAGACAGTTAAACAGGGTGACAGTGTTTGACGCTGAGCCAATGCCAAATATCGAAGAGATATTCTCGAAGGTATCGAGGGCAAAGTATTTTACTAAAATTGATCTTAGTAAGGGTTATTGGCAGGTGCCGTTGACAGAGCAGGCGAAAGATATGACGTCTTTTGAAACGCCAAAAGGGTTGTTTCGGTTCAACAAGATGCCTTTTGGTTTGGTTTGTGCGGCAAGTACTTTTTGTAGATTGATGAGGAAGGTTTTAAAGGATTTAGATTTTGCGGATAGTTTCATAGACGACATATTAGTATTTACCGTTACATGGGAGGAACATATAACCGCTTTAAGAGAGATTTTTAGTAGGTTGAAGGTAGCCAAGTTAACAGCTAGACCGAGTAAATGTAGCATAGGATTTGGAAATCTGGAATGTTTGGGACATGTCATTGATAGGGCTAGTCGGTTGATGCCAGTACAGGGGAAGATAGAGGCACTACAAAAAGCAGAAAGACCGATTTCGAAGAAACAGGTTAGATCTTTTTTAGGGGTAGTTGGGTTTTACAGGAAGTTCATTCCCAACTTTTCTGCAATTGCAGTACCTTTAACAGATCTTACCAAGAAAGGTCAACCAAATAAGGTTATGTGGGGAGAATGTCAGGAAGTTGCTTTTCAGACTTTGAAGAAAAGTTTAGTAGGTCCTCCTATATTGAAGTTACCGGAATTTGATAAGTCTTTCATCCTTAGAACCGATGCTTCAGACATTGGATTAGGGGCGGTATTGTTACAGGATTCAGAAGGTGAGAAATTACCAGTTGCGTATGCAAGTAAGAAATTGTTAGACAGGGAGAGAAATTACTCAGTAATTGAAAAGGAGTGTCTTGGTGTTATTTGGGGAGTGTCGAAATTTCATAGGTATTTGTTTGGCAAGGAATTCATCTTAGAGACTGATCATCAGCCTCTGACTTATTTAAATAAGTCTAAGATGGCGAATTCCAGACTAATGCGATGGGCGTTATCTTTGCAGCCCTATAGGATGAGCATTAGAGCGATTCCAGGTAGAGAAAATGTAGGGGCAGATTACTTAAGTAGAGTAAACAGTCAAGTAAAGGAATCAGAAAACAGTTAGTGAAATGAGTATTTTAGGCACACATTGGAGTCATGACAGCTGTGTAATCGTGTATATATATATCAGGAATGCAATACTAAGGGAAATTAAGATACGGGTTGTAAATAGTACAGGGAACGAACATGGTGTATTTTGTTAAATAGACAAAGTGTAACCACTTTATCCTTGGGGGGAACGTGTTGTAACAAAATAGATTTGGCGTGGCCTAAATAAAAGACGGTCAGTCAGTGCAGGTTGGTCACGTATGGTTTTAACTTATCGCAGGTTTGTCAGGGAGATCATGGTTTATGAAGTTATTATCATATACATATGTGATAAGTGATATTAAGCATATTAAGAGTTCATTTCATGTAAATCCGTTGAGAATTAAGGAATTGACGGGTTTAAAAACGGTAATTACGTTAAACTATGTTGCTATTTTCATTTGGCCTATAAATGTATTGAAACTAGTTGTTGATTGTGAATTACGATTTGCACGGGAATTTTGCCTGTCATCAGGAGACCCAGGGGTTGATTGGTGCTATATAACTTACTCAAACATTTGTTTTGACCGTCAGTATCATAGGAGTCGCCAGAGGGTTTTCACTCGTTATAGTGAGAGGTAGTTGATGTGACCAATTCACACGGCATATGGGTATGTAAATTCTTAGTTATTGTGCAAAGGGGTTTTCGGCATAATTAAGGAATGGAATCTGTGCAAATTTACAATGTTAGGGATTGAGATAATTATTACATGATTGAATTGTTTAGAGAATTTCTGGTTCACGAAGTGAATGTTTTTTACAGAAATTGAGTCCGTTAGGAGCGAGACAATGTGTTATGTTATTGGGAAAGTTATGTTGTATGAAAAGGACAAGAATGGAAGTGGGAAATGTAAAAGGATATTAGTATAGAGATGAGCTACCATAGGAGTATAAAATGGTAGGCTGTTAGGTTTACGGAACATTATTGATATTATTGTAAGACATGGTTATTTATTACAATTTTAGCCGTTTTATGTCTATGGCTAGTCCATATCGATAGCCAGACAAACGAAGGTCCAAACGCAGAAGTTTGAAGAACCAGTGTGTGACGCAGTCCACAACATAATAAGACGTCGTAACGGGGGACATTAGGAGGAGTGCCGTCATAGGACGTGTAGAACCATATATCCACAGTTGTGTGGCTTGTCGATCCCGGAATCCAAGGATATACGCGACGCAATGAATACAAGTACAACGACTCGGTGAAGTCGGGAAACGGATACAGTTGGGTGTGAAGGACAACGTGTATGAACATTCCAAATACAGGGTACAGTAACGGAAGTGATGGGACAGTTAAGTGATTTGGGTGAAAGTGTGGATGAGAGTGCGTGAGTAGTTCTTTTGTTTATAGCCTCTCGATTTGTCAGGAAAGTTAATTATTCAAAAATTGTATATATTTCATAACTGTAAATTAAACATATATTTTTATTCAACCATCGGCGTTCAATTCTACTTTAGTGAGTTGTCGACCCTTGACCATCTTGTGACATTCCTGCAAATGTAAGAAAGGGTGTGTCAAGCATTGCAAGTGCAAGAAAGCTGCTTTGGATTGTACTGCACTGTGTCATTGTGAAGGAGAGTGTTAAATCATAACCGTTAAGATACACGGCTTGACACCTTCATTTGGACTTTAAAAAGTGCAATTGCACTCATTCACTATAATTTTGGCGGGAACGATACATAGGGCACTACTGGCAGTGTAAATTGCGCAATCCTTAAAACTATGAAAAATTCAAAATCCAAGGGCAATTACTCCTGTAAGAATAATCTGGTAGAAACCAGAAAGACAAACAGATGAGGCTTGATCTTTTTCTATTTATGACTTCCCACAAAAGAGCAACAACAAATCATCTGCATTTACTGTCGGGTAATTTAGCAGTATACAAAATATGTACAGATATGAAAATCAAAGGGCAATAACTCTTACAATTATCTAATGGCAGTCCAATTCAAACTTGGCTTTTGTTTTAACATTATACAACTATCCACTTAATATCATTCAAAAAAGTTAATACATTCCGGAGAAAATGAAAGATAACGAATTATAATAGAATGTAAAAAAGCTGCAGCTGGCGGCCATTTTGGAAAATGGCTGCCATCGGCGAAATTTTGAAATTTCAAGGTGGCCCAATATCTATATATTCTTAAAATAACATCAGCTATACTTGTTCCAAATTTCATGCTTTTATCACAAAGTGAACAATTTTTGTAATATTTCTAGCTAAGCTGCTGGACTGTGCAGCAGATAAGCAGAACAATCGTTCACTTTGTGATAAAAGCTTGAAATTTGGTACAAGTATAGCCAAACTTATTATAAGAATATTTTGATATTAGGCCATTCTGAAATTTCTGTATTTCGCAAATGGCAGCCATTTTTAAAGATGGCCGCCATTTTCAGTTTTTTTTATTCTTCAAAATTGGATTTTCTTAATTTACTTTGGAATGCGAGCAGATATTTCGATTAATTTTGGTGAAGAGTCGTATTATGGCTAGATTCGTATTATATTTGAATTTGGTTGCTGTCAGATTGTTCTAAGCAGAGAAGTTGCCCATGGATGTTTAAAAACATGTCGGATTAATAGTATATTGACTGAAATTTGTTGGCACTGCATTTACCTATTTAATTGAACTTTAATGAGTAGTGTAGGTCTTGATCATATTTGAAGACTGATCAGGACTTACATTGGATTCAAATGTCCGAAGGTCCCCCATCACATGTCAAAGCTCATTGAAGAATGTATATAGTTCTATTTTTTTTTTTAATTTGTCCTTTCGTTGACATAGCTCTTTTTTCCTGTGTAATAACGTGTGGCCCTGGTATTGATATCGGTGTCAAAACTACAGAGAATAGTTCTATTTTTAAACCTGACCTCAAACTGTGTCCGTTAACACTGGTGTGACTGCAATAAGAGGCATGACGTTTTGACATACGTCACAATTAATATTGTATCGTAAATATTCATCCACATGCTGCTTTAGTTGCTTTTATAAGTAATTTGAATCTCTACTGTATTCATATTAAATGCCACTGTAACGAGTGTCAAAATGTCAAATAAGATTTTCAAAATTGTGAATCCTGATGATCCTAGATCTTCAACTTCTCGCCAAATCACTACAGATTGGACACTCTGCATTACATGCCAAGAATCAGCACCAGACCCATTAACATGTCCACTGCATACCAAACGCACTGATAAAGGGAGTGGATACAGTTCACTTGCAGAACACTTAATCCAATTTAACGAGCTTGGCCAGCTCCCTCCATCACTGCGGCTGGAGAGGTTAGATATGGGAAAAGGTATTGAAGCAGCAATGGTTGCAAATACAGCTCAATACCATCAGTCATGCAGACTAACATACAATGCAACAAAGCTGAAGAGAGCTAAGAAGCGATCAATTGGACCTTATGATGAGAGTATAGCACACAGAGAGCAAGCGCACAAGGTCAAAGTCATTGTGTTCTGAAACTTCTGCAAAAAATGATGAAATATGTTTCTTCTGTAGCCAGCCTGCTGGCCAAGATTGTCTCCACGAAGCTTCTACCTTTCAGCTAGACAAAAGAGTGCGCACTAGTGCAACAATTCTGCAAGACACAGACTTACTTCGTAAACTAAGTGCTGGAGATATGGTGGCAATCGAAGCCAGGTATCATGCCAAATGCCTTACGGGTTTGTACAATCGCGCAAGAAAAGCTAATCTTGAAGGTCTTGATGACAATGGCCAAGGTAAAGCAGAATCATCCTCTAGCATTGCATTTGCTGAACTTGTACTTTATATTGAAGAGACAAGGCAATATGCGGAGACAGTGCCAGTTTTCAAGCTAGCTGAGCTCGCACATCTGTTTATGTCACGCATGGAGCAGTTAGGAGTAAACGTTGACAACAGGATTAATTCAACGCGATTGAAAGATAGGCTTCTTGCTGAGTTCCCCGATTTGCGAGCATATCATAAGGGAAGAGATGTCCTTATGGCATTTCAAGAAGATGTTGGGATTGCTCTAGAAAAAGCCTGTGAAAAAGACAGCTCTAAGGATGCCGTTCTTATTGCACGAGCTGCACAAATTGTCCTCCTTGATCTATTTAGTGAGGCTAAGCCTTTTAATGGTTTTCATGAGCGATGCAAAGAAGAATCTGTTCCGAAGTTGTTGTTAACCTTAGTTAAAATGATCTTAGAAGGACCAAGTATAACAGATCAAATGGCAGTTGGAACATCTCCGGCAGCACTTACCATTGCTCAAATATTAAAATTCAACAGCACTAAGCATAAACGAGCACCAAAGACATCATCTTCTGGGAGGCACAGTATTTCGCAGGAAACACCAGTACCATTGTATATTGGATTGTTGTTGCATGCCAAAACACGTAAAAGAGAGTTTGTAGAGAGAATGACAAACCTTGGTTTGAGCGTATCATACGATCGTGTTCTTGATCTCTCAACTGAAATGGGGAACAAAGTCTGCGACCTATATCAAAGTCAGCAACTTGTATGTCCTCCACAATTGCGTAGTCATGTTTTTACAACTGCTGCTGTTGATAATATCGATCATAACCCCAATTCAACAACAGCCAGAGATTCTTTCCATGGCACAGCTATATCGCTGCATCAGCATCCATCATTTGTAGATGAAGTGAATGGCCAAAACCTTAGTGATCGTTTATGGACTGAGAAAGGTAGTTCCAGAACCATCAACCGTTTGCCGGATTGCTACACAAATGTCCCCCCTGTAGCTGGCAATATCAAATCGTTACAGGTCCCAATAAGTAGAGTTGAACGTCTAGAAAGAGATGGTGTCAGCGTTCATACGAAGGAAGAGTATGAGTGGTTAAATAATTCGAGGGATGCCATTGAAAGAGACACAGACACATCAGATAATGTGTTGAATACATCTTGGGCTGCCTTCCATGCAAGTCATAGGCCACATGACCCTCTACCCCTGTGCTCCACAGCTCTGCTTCCGCTTTTTCAGGAAAGTGCTCATACTGTTGCGATGATAAAACATTCCCTTGATGTCATCGGGAAAGCAGTTGAACACCTGAATCCTAACCAGAGTCCTGTCGTCACATTAGACCAACCACTGTATACATTGGCAAAACAAATTCAGTTTAAATGGCCGGACAAATATGCTGAAAACAAGTTTGTTATTATGTTCGGTGGCCTGCATTGAGATGACCGCGTTGAAAATGTTGGGGAATTGGTTAAAAGGTAGTGGCTGGGTTGAAGCACTAGTTCAAGCTGACATCTCCTCACAAGGGACAGCTGACTCGTTTCTAAAGGCAACCCATGTAACTCGAACCAGAAAAGCTCACCAGATTACTGCAGCGGCTCTATATGTTTTGCAACGCCGTGCTTATGACAACTACTGTCAAACCATCACTAATGAAATTCCTGTAGAATTTGATGCTTGGTGCAACCAAAAAGCAGATTCTATCCCTCATGTTCGGTACTGGTCTATTGTACTCGAGCTAGAGCTTCTCATACTGGTATTTGTAAGATCATTGAGAGAGGCGTCGTTTTCCATGTACCTGGATGCTCTAACAGAGTTAACGAAATGGTTTCATGCGATGGACCATACAAACTACGCACGATGGATTCCTGTTCATCTTAGAGATATGACTGATCTACCAAGGACCCACCCTGCAATAGCCGAAGAATTCAATGCTGGTAAATTTACTGTTCAGAAAACAAGAAATGTATTTTCATATATAGCTATTGATCAAGCCCATGAGCAACTGAATGCCATGATTAAAGGAGAAGGCGGGGCTGTAGGCCTGACTGAAAACCCTTCTGCTCTTCTTCGGTGGATGATCGCGGGACCAGAAATTGCCCAATCTATACATGACTTTGAGTCCAGTTCCAATCAGTCACTTTCATCAAGTGACTCGCATCACCATGACCAAACAACTAGTGTCCAAATCTCTTTCATTAGAGATGTCCGTTCATTAGTTAATACGATGGAACAACTTGGTAATCCATTTGAAGAGGAAAGCAAAGATTTGATCGTCTTACATTCAAAAGAAATCGCGGGACCTACAAGTATTGATACCGTGAATAAGGTGAAGAAAATAGGGGAGAATCAATTTGCAGCTTTCACAAGAGAACGCCTAATTGAACGAACTAAACCAATAGATGACACCCTACAAAGGAACAAGCTTGTAGTATTCGGTGCTTCTGCGGTCCGGAAAATTTCGAAGAACAAACAGCAGATGATTTCTCTTAAACAGGACATGCAGCTGTTTGCGAGGTTGTACATTGCATGCCAGACCAGAGATGGAAACCTTGGCGAGTTCTTTAAACACGAGAATCAGTCTTGTCCACCAGCGTTGTCATATCTGATGAACCCAAGGTCACATGCATTATACTAGATGGGGCTGTTATTGTTCAAATGCTTAAACCAACATGTGTAAAGACCTTTAATGAATATGCTTATGAGATATTTATTCCATATATATCAAAGAAACTTCAAAGTGTGTCTAGACTTGATGTGGTGTGGGACCGTTACATAGCAGATTCCTTGAAAACCGCTACAAGAGTAAAGCGTGGAAAAGGAGTGCAGCGAAGGGTTGTAGGCACAGTACCTATTCCGAAGAACTGGCAGGATTTTTTGAGGAATGACAGTAATAAATCAGAGTTGTTTTGCTTCCTATTAGATGTTCTTCTTAGATGGTTTTTGCAGGAAGATAAACAACTTGTTATCACAGACAATGCAGAAGTCCATAGTAAACCACTTCTTCCAAATTTGAATACCATTGCTCCGTGCTCATACGAGGAAGCTGATAGTCGCATGCTTTTACACGTGTTACATGCTGCAAGAATTGGTCATCAGAAAGTAATGATTAAAACTGTTGATACTGATGTTGTAGTATTGGCTGTAGCCGTGACTCGGAATTTACCTCTGGAAGCTGAACTTTGGTTAGCCTTTGGAGCTGGAAAAAGCTTCAGATATATATCAGTCCATGCTATTGCAGCCGGACTAGGACCTGAAAAGGTGCACGCCCTTCCTATGTTTCATGCACTGACAGGCTGTGATACAGTGTCAAGCTTTGTTGGTCGTGGGAAGAAAACTGCATGGGCTGTATGGGATATCTTTCCAGAGCTTACAAATGCCCTAATTAAAGTATCTTCTGCCTTAGATGATGTACCACAAGACGTTATGACCATCATTGAAAGATTCATTATCTTGCTCTACGACAAAACAAGCACATGCCATGAAATAGACAAGGCTAGAAAGAAATTGTTTGTGAAAAGAAACAATGTACAGTCCATTCCCCCAACAAATGCTGCCCTTCAGGAGCATGTCAAAAGGGCTGTGTATCAAGGTGGCCATGTGTGGGGTCAAACACTTGTGTCTGCACACACACTACCTTCACCTTGTAGCTGGGGTTGGTTCAAGTCTGCAGAGGGCTTTTATGAGCCATTTTGGACTAGTCTACCAGATGCAGGCAAATCAAGCTATGAGCTTGTTTCCTTGTAACAAAATAGATTTGGCGTGGCCTAAATAAAAGACGGTCAGTCAGTGCAGGTTGGTCACGTATGGTTTTAACTTATCGCAGGTTTGTCAGGGAGATCATGGTTTATGAAGTTATTATCATATACATATGTGATAAGTGATATTAAGCATATTAAGAGTTCATTTCATGTAAATCCGTTGAGAATTAAGGAATTGACGGGTTTAAAAACGGTAATTACGTTAAACTATGTTGCTATTTTCATTTGGCCTATAAATGTATTGAAACTAGTTGTTGATTGTGAATTACGATTTGCACGGGAATTTTGCCTGTCATCAGGAGACCCAAGGGTTGATTGGTGCTATATAACTTACTCAAACATTTGTTTTGACCGTCAGTATCATAGGAGTCGCCAGAGGGTTTTCACTCGTTATAGTGAGAGGTAGTTGATGTGACCAATTCACACGGCATATGGGTATGTAAATTCTTAGTTATTGTGCAAAGGGGTTTTCGGCATAATTAAGGAATGGAATCTGTGCAAATTTACAATGTTAGGGATTGAGATAATTATTACATGATTGAATTGTTTAGAGAATTTCTGGTTCACGAAGTGAATGTTTTTTACAGAAATTGAGTCCGTTAGGAGCGAGACAATGTGTTATGTTATTGGGAAAGTTATGTTGTATGAAAAGGACAAGAATGGAAGTGGGAAATGTAAAAGGATATTAGTATAGAGATGAGCTACCATAGGAGTATAAAATGGTAGGCTGTTAGGTTTACGGAACATTATTGATATTATTGTAAGACATGGTTATTTATTACAATTTTAGCCGTTTTATGTCTATGGCTAGTCCATATCGATAGCCAGACAAACGAAGGTCCAAACGCAGAAGTTTGAAGAACCAGTGTGTGACGCAGTCCACAACATAATAAGACGTCGTAACGGGGGACATTAGGAGGAGTGCCGTCATAGGACGTGTAGAACCATATATCCACAGTTGTGTGGCTTGTCGATCCCGGAATCCAAGGATATACGCGACGCAATGAATACAAGTACAACGACTCGGTGAAGTCGGGAAACGGATACAGTTGGGTGTGAAGGACAACGTGTATGAACATTCCAAATACAGGGTACAGTAACGGAAGTGATGGGACAGTTAAGTGATTTGGGTGAAAGTGTGGATGAGAGTGCGTGAGTAGTTCTTTTGTTTATAGCCTCTCGATTTGTCAGGAAAGTTAATTATTCAAAAATTGTATATATTTCATAACTGTAAATTAAACATATATTTTTATTCAACCATCGGCGTTCAATTCTACTTTAGTGAGTTGTCGACCCTTGACCATCTTGTGACAAATGGTGTCAGAAGTGGGGTGATTCGCTCGATGTATCGAGGCGGCAACGAACTAGGGTAGAATTGGATAGGTTAATTGTAACTCTGCAGATATTCCTTCATTAGATTCATTTTTTACTGGCAATTGTACAGTGCATTTTTCACTTGATACAAATAGCTTATGCTTTATACATGGGGTTTTTATTTAGTTTTTTTTTTGTTCCCTGTGATGAGACACAGCGGCGCTGCCATAAGCGTTTCTGCAGTAAAGCGTGGAGTCTGAGGGATAGAAGGGGTGTGCTTTAAAAGTGTTAAGACTGATATCTGAACATTATAAATAGATTTAAGGTCGTGCATAGTGAGTCTCGAAAGTGAATTATACCATACAGGATATGCAGAGAATTCAAATATAGATGTGAAGTCCAATGAAGTGTAGTTATTATTAACTTAGATTGTAGTTTATTAAGTTTTGATATAGGGTTAGCGTATCGTACTATTGATAATCATGACTAGTATGAAGGAGTTGATAGAGTTAGGCAAGGAGTTGGGTCATGAAGGTGAGAATCTTCAAAAGTTCGTTCAAGATGAACAAGCAAAGGAACGAGAACATAGACTGAGAGATCGTGAATTTGAGAGAGAAGTCGAGAGAGAGAAGGAAGAGAAAGAAGTTAAGTTAATAGAACGGCAGAGAGAAGCTGAGAGAGAGAAGGAACATAAAGTATTAGAGTTAATGGAACGACAGAGAGTAGTCGAGGGAGAGAAAGAAGAGCTGGATCATCGGAGAGCATTGGAGTTAGTTCAATTAGAACATCAGCAGGCAATGGAGTTGGCCAAACATGGATTAGGTAAGTCTTTTATTAAAGATAAAAAAATCAAAGGACCGAAATTACCATGGTTTGACGAGGATAAGGATAATATGGACAGTTATCTATCCAGGTTTGAGCGATATGCAGAAGCACAAGGTTGGAAGAATGATCAGTGGTCATTACATCTTAGTGCATTATTGAAAGGTAAGGCGTTAGATGTTTATTCTAGATTACCTGCAGAGGACGCTTTAGACTATATTAAGTTAAAGTCAGCATTATTGCAACGTTTTGAGTTAACTGAAGAAGGGTTTAGAAAACGGTTCAAAGTAGCTAGACCAGAAACGGGAGAGACGTTTGTTCAGTACTTACGGAGATCAATGAATTATCTCGAACGTTGGTTGGAATTAGGAAAGATAGTAAAATCGTACGAAGGCGTCATTGATTTTTTGTTACGAGATCAGTTGTTGTCAATTTGCAATAATGACTTGTATTTATTTTTGAAAGAAAAGATGTTTACAGATGGTAATGAGATGGCGGTACAGGCGGATCTATTTGCTGAAGCAAGAGGTGGGTGTAGGAATGTTGTTTTAAGTGGAAATAATAAAGAAAAGGATCAGGTTGCTAGAGGGTTTAGGTCCGATACAGGACAACGACAGGGTTCCAGTACGCAGAAGGCAGGTAATTCTTTCACTAATTGGAAATGTAGCTATTGTGGTGGAAATCACAGATCGGACGATTGTAGGAAAAGGGGTAGTAGGCATAGTATGGCTGCTGTCGACGATACTGGTGGACGATTTACATCTGGAGATACTAGGAATGCAAGTACTGGTCCATTTGAAAGGTATAGCCACAATCAGGGTAACCAATATTTCAAGGGGAGAGGAAAGCCTCGAGGTCTGTATCGTGGGGGAATAAAACGAACAGCCAGTTCTAGTTGCATATATTTGTGTAACGATAGTTCGGAACAGCTAGGTGCATGTATGGAAAGGAATTGTCCTACCAAGGAAGGCACAGTTAACGGAGTAAGAGTAAACATGATGAGAGACACGGGTGCCACGTGCGTAGTTGTAAGGAAGCGGTTAGTACAGGAACACCAGTTCTTAGGTAAGGAAAGATGTTGCAAATATATCGATGGATCTGAGCATTATTTTCCGGTAGCAATGATAGAGGTGAAGACTCCATATTATGAGGGTACAACGGAGGCGTTATGTATAGACACTCCACTCTATGATTTAGTTGTAGGTAACATTACAGGCGCGAAATATCCGGAACCCGGAGATGTATCAAATGCAATGCAGACTCGGTCGCAAACAGAACAAAATCCTAAACCATACAGGAAATTACATGTTCCAGGTAAGATTTTAGATATATCGCAAGCAGAATACCGCGACCTGCAGATGGCAGATGAAACTTTGTCGAAGACGAGAGAAAAGGCGAGTGAAAGAACTTTTCATAATTGCAAAGGCGGTGAACAGGTGAGGTATCTGTTTAAGAACAAACTATTGTATAGGGAATTTGAATTTCCTAATCGGAAGCAGTCTTATCAGTTAGTTGTTCCTAAGACGTGTCGAGAAGCGGTGTTAAAGATAGCACATGAGTCATTGATGGCAGGGCATTTAGGTATACGGAAAACTAGGGACAGAGCATTAGCAGAGTTCTATTGGCCAGGGGTTTGTTCGGAAGTCAGTCGGTATTGTAGATCATGCGATATATGTCAACGAACGATGCCAAAAGGTAAGGTTCAAAAAGTACCATTAGGAGAGATGCCATTAATAGAAACGCCTTTTAAGCGTGTAGCGGTTGATTTAGTAGGACCAATCGAACCAATGACAGACAGGAAAAACAGGTACATTTTAGTCATGGTAGATTATGCTACAAGGTATCCGGAAGCCGTTGCTTTACCAGGGATTGAGACTGAACGAGTAGCGGAAGCATTGGTCGATATGTTCAGTAGACTAGGAATACCGGAGGAGATGTTGACGGACATGGGATCACAGTTCACATCTAAGATGATGGCTGAGGTAAGTAGACTTTTATCCTTACGTCAGTTGACTACAACGCCATACCACCCAATGTGTAACGGATTGGTGGAAAAGTTCAATGGAACATTGAAACGGATGATTAAGCGTATGTGTAGCGAGAGGCCCAAGGATTGGGATAAGTACATTAATGCAGCGTTATTTGCGTATAGGGAAGTGCCACAGGAAAGTCTGGGGTTTTCCCCATTTGAATTACTCTATGGCCGGACGGTCAGAGGACCGTTGAGCATTTTGAAAGAGTTATGGTCTGGCGAGGTCAATGATGTTGAAGTGAAATTGACATACCAGTACGTAATAGATTTACGTGAGCGACTCGAAGAGACATGTAAGATGGCACAGGATGAGTTAAGTAAGGCAAAGTCTAGACAGAAGATATACTATAACAAACGGGCAAAGGACAGAAGTTTCCCGATAGGTGCCAAGGTTCTGGTATTACTTCCGGTAAGTCACAATAAATTATTATTGCAGTGGAAGGGTCCATTTGAAGTGATCAAGGTGATGAATAAGGTAGATTATAGAATTAATATGAAGGGTAAGGAAAAGACTTTTCATGCCAATATGTTGAAACAGTACAATGAGCGAAGTGCTGATGACGGTAGTAGTGATAAAGGTATATTAGCAGTGGTTTGTTCTGCAGTTATTGAAGATAGTGAAGATCGGAAATTAGATAATGCAGACGTAGATTGGGTAGATGAGAAGATACCTTTAGAGTGTCTTTCTAGAGTAGGTAACGAGTCTAAAAAAGATGTAGACGTTTGTAAAGAGTTGTCTCCTGAACAGAGGGAGCAGGTTGACATGGTTTTGGAAGAGTTCGCCGATGTTTTGACAGACATACCGGGAACTACTTCACTTGTCGAACATGATATTAAATTAAATACATCAGAACCCATCAGGTTCAAGGGTTATCCTATTCCATACCAGTCGGTGGCAACAGTAAACGAAGAGGTCAGTAAGATGTTAGAGTTAGGAGTCATAGAGCATTCTAATGCACCGTTTTCGAGTCCTATAGTATTGGTTAGGAAGAAGGACGGCACAGTTCGTTTCTGTATAGATTTCAGACAGTTAAACAGGGTGACAGTGTTTGACGCTGAGCCAATGCCAAATATCGAAGAGATATTCTCGAAGGTATCGAGGGCAAAGTATTTTACTAAAATTGATCTTAGTAAGGGTTATTGGCAGGTGCCGTTGACAGAGCAGGCGAAAGATATGACGTCTTTTGAAACGCCAAAAGGGTTGTTTCGGTTCAACAAGATGCCTTTTGGTTTGGTTTGTGCGGCAAGTACTTTTTGTAGATTGATGAGGAAGGTTTTAAAGGATTTAGATTTTGCGGATAGTTTCATAGACGACATATTAGTATTTACCGTTACATGGGAGGAACATATAACCGCTTTAAGAGAGATTTTTAGTAGGTAGCCAAGTTAACAGCTAGACCGAGTAAATGTAGCATAGGATTTGGAAATCTGGAATGTTTGGGACATGTCATTGATAGGGCTAGTCGGTTGATGCCAGTACAGGGGAAGATAGAGGCACTACAAAAAGCAGAAAGACCGATTTCGAAGAAACAGGTTAGATCTTTTTTAGGGGTAGTTGGGTTTTACAGGAAGTTCATTCCCAACTTTTCTGCAATTGCAGTACCTTTAACAGATCTTACCAAGAAAGGTCAACCAAATAAGGTTATGCGGGGAGAATGTCAGGAAGTTGCTTTTCAGACTTTGAAGAAAAGTTTAGTAGGTCCTCCTATATTGAAGTTACCGGAATTTGATAAGTCTTTCATCCTTAGAACCGATGCTTCAGACATTGGATTAGGGGCGGTATTGTTACAGGATTCAGAAGGTGAGAAATTACCAGTTGCGTATGCAAGTAAGAAATTGTTAGACAGGGAGAGAAATTACTCAGTAATTGAAAAGGAGTGTCTTGGTGTTATTTGGGGAGTGTCGAAATTTCATAGGTATTTGTTTGGCAAGGAATTCATCTTAGAGACTGATCATCAGCCTCTGACTTATTTAAATAAGTCTAAGATGGCGAATTCCAGACTAATGCGATGGGCGTTATCTTTGCAGCCCTATAGGATGAGCATTAGAGCGATTCCAGGTAGAGAAAATGTAGGGGCAGATTACTTAAGTAGAGTAAACAGTCAAGTAAAGGAATCAGAAAACAGTTAGTGAAATGAGTATTTTAGGCACACATTGGAGTCATGACAGCTGTGTAATCGTGTATATATATATCAGGAATGCAATACTAAGGGAAATTAAGATACGGGTTGTAAATAGTACAGGGAACGAACCTGGTGTATTTTGTTAAATAGACAAAGTGTAACCACTTTATCCTTGGGGGGAACGTGTTGTAACAAAATAGATTTGGCGTGGCCTAAATAAAAGACGGTCAGTCAGTGCAGGTTGGTCACGTATGGTTTTAACTTATCGCAGGTTTGTCAGGGAGATCATGGTTTATGAAGTTATTATCATATACATATGTGATAAGTGATATTAAGCATATTAAGAGTTCATTTCATGTAAATCCGTTGAGAATTAAGGAATTGACGGGTTTAAAAACGGTAATTACGTTAAACTATGTTGCTATTTTCATTTGGCCTATAAATGTATTGAAACTAGTTGTTGATTGTGAATTACGATTTGCACGGGAATTTTGCCTGTCATCAGGAGACCCAGGGGTTGATTGGTGCTATATAACTTACTCAAACATTTGTTTTGACCGTCAGTATCATAGGAGTCGCCAGAGGGTTTTCACTCGTTATAGTGAGAGGTAGTTGATGTGACCAATTCACACGGCATATGGGTATGTAAATTCTTAGTTATTGTGCAAAGGGGTTTTCGGCATAATTAAGGAATGGAATCTGTGCAAATTTACAATGTTAGGGATTGAGATAATTATTACATGATTGAATTGTTTAGAGAATTTCTGGTTCACGAAGTGAATGTTTTTTACAGAAATTGAGTCCGTTAGGAGCGAGACAATGTGTTATGTTATTGGGAAAGTTATGTTGTATGAAAAGGACAAGAATGGAAGTGGGAAATGTAAAAGGATATTAGTATAGAGATGAGCTACCATAGGAGTATAAAATGGTAGGCTGTTAGGTTTACGGAACATTATTGATATTATTGTAAGACATGGTTATTTATTACAATTTTAGCCGTTTTATGTCTATGGCTAGTCCATATCGATAGCCAGACAAACGAAGGTCCAAACGCAGAAGTTTGAAGAACCAGTGTGTGACGCAGTCCACAACATAATAAGACGTCGTAACGGGGGACATTAGGAGGAGTGCCGTCATAGGACGTGTAGAACCATATATCCACAGTTGTGTGGCTTGTCGATCCCGGAATCCAAGGATATACGCGACGCAATGAATACAAGTACAACGACTCGGTGAAGTCGGGAAACGGATACAGTTGGGTGTGAAGGACAACGTGTATGAACATTCCAAATACAGGGTACAGTAACGGAAGTGATGGGACAGTTAAGTGATTTGGGTGAAAGTGTGGATGAGAGTGCGTGAGTAGTTCTTTTGTTTATAGCCTCTCGATTTGTCAGGAAAGTTAATTATTCAAAAATTGTATATATTTCATAACTGTAAATTAAACATATATTTTTATTCAACCATCGGCGTTCAATTCTACTTTAGTGAGTTCTCGACCCTTGACCATCTTGTGACAAATGGTGTCAGAAGTGGGGTGATTCGCTCGATGTATCGAGGCGGCAACGAACTAGGGTAGAATTGGATAGGTTAATTGTAACTCTGCAGATATTCCTTCATTAGATTCATTTTTTACTGGCAATTGTACAGTGCATTTTTCACTTGATACAAATAGCTTATGCTTTATACATGGGGTTTTTATTTAGTTTTTTTTTTGTTCCCTGTGATGAGACACAGCGGCGCTGCCATAAGCGTTTCTGCAGTAAAGCGTGGAGTCTGAGGGATAGAAGGGGTGTGCTTTAAAAGTGTTAAGACTGATATCTGAACATTATAAATAGATTTAAGGTCGTGCATAGTGAGTCTCGAAAGTGAATTATACCATACAGGATATGCAGAGAATTCAAATATAGATGTGAAGTCCAATGAAGTGTAGTTATTATTAACTTAGATTGTAGTTTATTAAGTTTTGATATAGGGTTAGCGTATCGTACTATTGATAATCATGACTAGTATGAAGGAGTTGATAGAGTTAGGCAAGGAGTTGGGTCATGAAGGTGAGAATCTTCAAAAGTTCGTTCAAGATGAACAAGCAAAGGAACGAGAACATAGACTGAGAGATCGTGAATTTGAGAGAGAAGTCGAGAGAGAGAAGGAAGAGAAAGAAGTTAAGTTAATAGAACGGCAGAGAGAAGCTGAGAGAGAGAAGGAACATAAAGTATTAGAGTTAATGGAACGACAGAGAGTAGTCGAGGGAGAGAAAGAAGAGCTGGATCATCGGAGAGCATTGGAGTTAGTTCAATTAGAACATCAGCAGGCAATGGAGTTGGCCAAACATGGATTAGGTAAGTCTTTTATTAAAGATCAAAAAATCAAAGGACCGAAATTACCATGGTTTGACGAGGATAAGGATAATATGGACAGTTATCTATCCAGGTTTGAGCGATATGCAGAAGCACAAGGTTGGAAGAATGATCAGTGGTCATTACATCTTAGTGCATTATTGAAAGGTAAGGCGTTAGATGTTTATTCTAGATTACCTGCAGAGGACGCTTTAGACTATATTAAGTTAAAGTCAGCATTATTGCAACGTTTTGAGTTAACTGAAGAAGGGTTTAGAAAACGGTTCAAAGTAGCTAGACCAGAAACGGGAGAGACGTTTGTTCAGTACTTACGGAGATCAATGAATTATCTCGAACGTTGGTTGGAATTAGGAAAGATAGTAAAATCGTACGAAGGCGTCATTGATTTTTTGTTACGAGATCAGTTGTTGTCAATTTGCAATAAGGACTTGTATTTATTTTTGAAAGAAAAGATGTTTACAGATGGTAATGAGATGGCGGTACAGGCGGATCTATTTGCTGAAGCAAGAGGTGGGTGTAGGAATGTTGTTTTAAGTGGAAATAATAAAGAAAAGGATCAGGTTGCTAGAGGGTTTAGGTCCGATACAGGACAACGACAGGGTTCCAGTACGCAGAAGGCAGGTAATTCTTTCACTAATTGGAAATGTAGCTATTGTGGTGGAAATCACAGATCGGACGATTGTAGGAAAAGGGGTAGTAGGCATAGTATGGCTGCTGTCGACGATACTGGTGGACGATTTACATCTGGAGATACTAGGAATGCAAGTACTGGTCCATTTGAAAGGTATAGCCACAATCAGGGTAACCAATATTTCAAGGGGAGAGGAAAGCCTCGAGGTCTGTATCGTGGGGGAATAAAACGAACAGCCAGTTCTAGTTGCATATATTTGTGTAACGATAGTTCGGAACAGCTAGGTGCATGTATGGAAAGGAATTGTCCTACCAAGGAAGGCACAGTTAACGGAGTAAGAGTAAACATGATGAGAGACACGGGTGCCACGTGCGTAGTTGTAAGGAAGCGGTTAGTACAGGAACACCAGTTCTTAGGTAAGGAAAGATGTTGCAAATATATCGATGGATCTGAGCATTATTTTCCGGTAGCAATGATAGAGGTGAAGACTCCATATTATGAGGGTACAACGGAGGCGTTATGTATAGACACTCCACTCTATGATTTAGTTGTAGGTAACATTACAGGCGCGAAATATCCGGAACCCGGAGATGTATCAAATGCAATGCAGACTCGGTCGCAAACAGAACAAAATCCTAAACCATACAGGAAATTACATGTTCCAGGTAAGATTTTAGATATATCGCAAGCAGAATACCGCGACCTGCAGATGGCAGATGAAACTTTGTCGAAGACGAGAGAAAAGGCGAGTGAAAGAACTTTTCATAATTGCAAAGGCGGTGGACAGGTGAGGTATCTGTTTAAGAACAAACTATTGTATAGGGAATTTGAATTTCCTAATCGGAAGCAGTCTTATCAGTTAGTTGTTCCTAAGACGTGTCGAGAAGCGGTGTTAAAGATAGCACATGAGTCATTGATGGCAGGGCATTTAGGTATACGGAAAACTAGGGACAGAGCATTAGCAGAGTTCTATTGGCCAGGGGTTTGTTCGGAAGTCAGTCGGTATTGTAGATCATGCGATATATGTCAACGAACGATGCCAAAAGGTAAGGTTCAAAAAGTACCATTAGGAGAGATGCCATTAATAGAAACGCCTTTTAAGCGTGTAGCGGTTGATTTAGTAGGACCAATCGAACCAATGACAGACAGGAAAAACAGGTACATTTTAGTCATGGTAGATTATGCTACAAGGTATCCGGAAGCCGTTGCTTTACCAGGGATTGAGACTGAACGAGTAGCGGAAGCATTGGTCGATATGTTCAGTAGACTAGGAATACCGGAGGAGATGTTGACGGACATGGGATCACAGTTCACATCTAAGATGATGGCTGAGGTAAGTAGACTTTTATCCTTACGTCAGTTGACTACAACGCCATACCACCCAATGTGTAACGGATTGGTGGAAAAGTTCAATGGAACATTGAAACGGATGATTAAGCGTATGTGTAGCGAGAGGCCCAAGGATTGGGATAAGTACATTAATGCAGCGTTATTTGCGTATAGGGAAGTGCCACAGGAAAGTCTGGGGTTTTCCCCATTTGAATTACTCTATGGCCGGACGGTCAGAGGACCGTTGAGCATTTTGAAAGAGTTATGGTCTGGCGAGGTCAATGATGTTGAAGTGAAATTGACATACCAGTACGTAATAGATTTACGTGAGCGACTCGAAGAGACATGTAAGATGGCACAGGATGAGTTAAGTAAGGCAAAGTCTAGACAGAAGATATACTATAACAAACGGGCAAAGGACAGAAGTTTCCCGATAGGTGCCAAGGTTCTGGTATTACTTCCGGTAAGTCACAATAAATTATTATTGCAGTGGAAGGGTCCATTTGAAGTGATCAAGGTGATGAATAAGGTAGATTATAGAATTAATATGAAGGGTAAGGAAAAGACTTTTCATGCCAATATGTTGAAACAGTACAATGAGCGAAGTGCTGATGACGGTAGTAGTGATAAAGGTATATTAGCAGTGGTTTGTTCTGCAGTTATTGAAGATAGTGAAGATCGGAAATTAGATAATGCAGACGTAGATTGGGTAGATGAGAAGATACCTTTAGAGTGTCTTTCTAGAGTAGGTAACGAGTCTAAAAAAGATGTAGACGTTTGTAAAGAGTTGTCTCCTGAACAGAGGGAGCAGGTTGACATGGTTTTGGAAGAGTTCGCCGATGTTTTGACAGACATACCGGGAACTACTTCACTTGTCGAACATGATATTAAATTAAATACATCAGAACCCATCAGGTTCAAGGGTTATCCTATTCCATACCAGTCGGTGGCAACAGTAAACGAAGAGGTCAGTAAGATGTTAGATTTAGGAGTCATAGAGCATTCTAATGCACCGTTTTCGAGTCCTATAGTATTGGTTAGGAAGAAGGACGGCACAGTTCGTTTCTGTATAGATTTCAGACAGTTAAACAGGGTGACAGTGTTTGACGCTGAGCCAATGCCAAATATCGAAGAGATATTCTCGAAGGTATCGAGGGCAAAGTATTTTACTAAAATTGATCTTAGTAAGGGTTATTGGCAGGTGCCGTTGACAGAGCAGGCGAAAGATATGACGTCTTTTGAAACGCCAAAAGGGTTGTTTCGGTTCAACAAGATGCCTTTTGGTTTGGTTTGTGCGGCAAGTACTTTTTGTAGATTGATGAGGAAGGTTTTAAAGGATTTAGATTTTGCGGATAGTTTCATAGACGACATATTAGTATTTACCGTTACATGGGAGGAACATAT
The DNA here is from genome assembly GCA_031761405.1 of Serripes groenlandicus. NCBI lineage: Eukaryota > Metazoa > Mollusca > Bivalvia > Cardiida > Cardiidae > Serripes > Serripes groenlandicus. The sequence goes on from JASEVX010000002.1 coordinate 35,002,914, forward strand.
AACCGCTTTAAGAGAGATTTTTAGTAGGTTGAAGGTAGCCAAGTTAACAGCTAGACCGAGTAAATGTAGCATAGGATTTGGAAATCTGGAATGTTTGGGACATGTCATTGATAGGGCTAGTCGGTTGATGCCAGTACAGGGGAAGATAGAGGCACTACAAAAAGCAGAAAGACCGATTTCGAAGAAACAGGTTAGATCTTTTTTAGGGGTAGTTGGGTTTTACAGGAAGTTCATTCCCAACTTTTCTGCAATTGCAGTACCTTTAACAGATCTTACCAAGAAAGGTCAACCAAATAAGGTTATGTGGGGAGAATGTCAGGAAGTTGCTTTTCAGACTTTGAAGAAAAGTTTAGTAGGTCCTCCTATATTGAAGTTACCGGAATTTGATAAGTCTTTCATCCTTAGAACCGATGCTTCAGACATTGGATTAGGGGCGGTATTGTTACAGGATTCAGAAGGTGAGAAATTACCAGTTGCGTATGCAAGTAAGAAATTGTTAGACAGGGAGAGAAATTACTCAGTAATTGAAAAGGAGTGTCTTGGTGTTATTTGGGGAGTGTCGAAATTTCATAGGTATTTGTTTGGCAAGGAATTCATCTTAGAGACTGATCATCAGCCTCTGACTTATTTAAATAAGTCTAAGATGGCGAATTCCAGACTAATGCGATGGGCGTTATCTTTGCAGCCCTATAGGATGAGCATTAGAGCGATTCCAGGTAGAGAAAATGTAGGGGCAGATTACTTAAGTAGAGTAAACAGTCAAGTAAAGGAATCAGAAAACAGTTAGTGAAATGAGTATTTTAGGCACACATTGGAGTCATGACAGCTGTGTAATCGTGTATATATATATCAGGAATGCAATACTAAGGGAAATTAAGATACGGGTTGTAAATAGTACAGGGAACGAACCTGGTGTATTTTGTTAAATAGACAAAGTGTAACCACTTTATCCTTGGGGGGAACGTGTTGTAACAAAATAGATTTGGCGTGGCCTAAATAAAAGACGGTCAGTCAGTGCAGGTTGGTCACGTATGGTTTTAACTTATCGCAGGTTTGTCAGGGAGATCATGGTTTATGAAGTTATTATCATATACATATGTGATAAGTGATATTAAGCATATTAAGAGTTCATTTCATGTAAATCCGTTGAGAATTAAGGAATTGACGGGTTTAAAAACGGTAATTACGTTAAACTATGTTGCTATTTTCATTTGGCCTATAAATGTATTGAAACTAGTTGTTGATTGTGAATTACGATTTGCACGGGAATTTTGCCTGTCATCAGGAGACCCAGGGGTTGATTGGTGCTATATAACTTACTCAAACATTTGTTTTGACCGTCAGTATCATAGGAGTCGCCAGAGGGTTTTCACTCGTTATAGTGAGAGGTAGTTGATGTGACCAATTCACACGGCATATGGGTATGTAAATTCTTAGTTATTGTGCAAAGGGGTTTTCGGCATAATTAAGGAATGGAATCTGTGCAAATTTACAATGTTAGGGATTGAGATAATTATTACATGATTGAATTGTTTAGAGAATTTCTGGTTCACGAAGTGAATGTTTTTTACAGAAATTGAGTCCGTTAGGAGCGAGACAATGTGTTATGTTATTGGGAAAGTTATGTTGTATGAAAAGGACAAGAATGGAAGTGGGAAATGTAAAAGGATATTAGTATAGAGATGAGCTACCATAGGAGTATAAAATGGTAGGCTGTTAGGTTTACGGAACATTATTGATATTATTGTAAGACATGGTTATTTATTACAATTTTAGCCGTTTTATGTCTATGGCTAGTCCATATCGATAGCCAGACAAACGAAGGTCCAAACGCAGAAGTTTGAAGAACCAGTGTGTGACGCAGTCCACAACATAATAAGACGTCGTAACGGGGGACATTAGGAGGAGTGCCGTCATAGGACGTGTAGAACCATATATCCACAGTTGTGTGGCTTGTCGATCCCGGAATCCAAGGATATACGCGACGCAATGAATACAAGTACAACGACTCGGTGAAGTCGGGAAACGGATACAGTTGGGTGTGAAGGACAACGTGTATGAACATTCCAAATACAGGGTACAGTAACGGAAGTGATGGGACAGTTAAGTGATTTGGGTGAAAGTGTGGATGAGAGTGCGTGAGTAGTTCTTTTGTTTATAGCCTCTCGATTTGTCAGGAAAGTTAATTATTCAAAAATTGTATATATTTCATAACTGTAAATTAAACATATATTTTTATTCAACCATCGGCGTTCAATTCTACTTTAGTGAGTTGTCGACCCTTGACCATCTTGTGACATTCCTGCAAATGTAAGAAAGGGTGTGTCAAGCATTGCAAGTGCAAGAAAGCTGCTTTGGATTGTACTGCACTGTGTCATTGTGAAGGAGAGTGTTAAATCATAACCGTTAAGATACACGGCTTGACACCTTCATTTGGACTTTAAAAAGTGCAATTGCACTCATTCACTATAATTTTGGCGGGAACGATACATAGGGCACTACTGGCAGTGTAAATTGCGCAATCCTTAAAACGATGAAAAATTCAAAATCCAAGGGCAATTACTCCTGTAAGAATAATCTGGTAGAAACCAGAAAGACAAACAGATGAGGCTTGATCTTTTTCTATTTATGACTTCCCACAAAAGAGCAACAACAAATCATCTGCATTTACTGTCGGGTAATTTAGCAGTATACAAAATATGTACAGATATGAAAATCAAAGGGCAATAACTCTTACAATTATCTAATGGCAGTCCAATTCAAACTTGGCTTTTGTTTTAACATTATACAACTATCCACTTAATATCATTCAAAAAAGTTAATACATTCCGGAGAAAATGAAAGATAACGAATTATAATAGAATGTAAAAAAGCTGCAGCTGGCGGCCATTTTGGAAAATGGCTGCCATCGGCGAAATTTTGAAATTTCAAGGTGGCCCAATATCTATATATTCTTAAAATAACATCAGCTATACTTGTTCCAAATTTCATGCTTTTATCACAAAGTGAACAATTTTTGTAATATTTCTAGCTAAGCTGCTGGACTGTGCAGCAGATAAGCAGAACAATCGTTCACTTTGTGATAAAAGCATGAAATTTGGTACAAGTATAGCCAAACTTATTATAAGAATATTTTGATATTAGGCCATTCTGAAATTTCTGTATTTCGCAAATGGCAGCCATTTTTAAAGATGGCCGCCATTTTCAGTTTTTTTTATTCTTCAAAATTGGATTTTCTTAATTTACTTTGGAATGCGAGCAGATATTTCGATTAATTTTGGTGAAGAGTCGTATTATGGCTAGATTCGTATTATATTTGAATTTGGTTGCTGTCAGATTGTTCTAAGCAGAGAAGTTGCCCATGGATGTTTAAAAACATGTCGGATTAATAGTATATTGACTGAAATTTGTTGGCACTGCATTTACCTATTTAATTGAACTTTAATGAGTAGTGTAGGTCTTGATCATATTTGAAGACTGATCAGGACTTACATTGGATTCAAATGTCCGAAGGTCCCCCATCACATGTCAAAGCTCATTGAAGAATGTATATAGTTCTATTTTTTTTTTTAATTTGTCCTTTCGTTGACATAGCTCTTTTTTCCTGTGTAATAACGTGTGGCCCTGGTATTGATATCGGTGTCAAAACTACAGAGAATAGTTCTATTTTTAAACCTGACCTCAAACTGTGTCCGTTAACACTGGTGTGACTGCAATAAGAGGCATGACGTTTTGACATACGTCACAATTAATGTTGTATCGTAAATATTCATCCACATGCTGCTTTAGTTGCTTTTATAAGTAATTTGAATCTCTACTGTATTCATATTAAATGCCACTGTAACGAGTGTCAAAATGTCAAATAAGATTTTCAAAATTGTGAATCCTGATGATCCTAGATCTTCAACTTCTCGCCAAATCACTACAGATTGGACACTCTGCATTACATGCCAAGAATCAGCACCAGACCCATTAACATGTCCACTGCATACCAAACGCACTGATAAAGGGAGTGGATACAGTTCACTTGCAGAACACTTAATCCAATTTAACGAGCTTGGCCAGCTCCCTCCATCACTGCGGCTGGAGAGGTTAGATATGGGAAAAGGTATTGAAGCAGCAATGGTTGCAAATACAGCTCAATACCATCAGTCATGCAGACTAAAATACAATGCAACAAAGCTGAAGAGAGCTAAGAAGCGATCAATTGGACCTTATGATGAGAGTATAGCACACAGAGAGCAAGCGCACAAGGTCAAAGTCATTGTGTTCTGAAACTTCTGCAAAAAATGATGAAATATGTTTCTTCTGTAGCCAGCCTGCTGGCCAAGATTGTCTCCACGAAGCTTCTACCTTTCAGCTAGACAAAAGAGTGCGCACTAGTGCAACAATTCTGCAAGACACATACTTACTTCGTAAACTAAGTGCTGGAGATATGGTGGCAATCGAAGCCAGGTATCATGCCAAATGCCTTACGGGTTTATACAATCGCGCAAGAAAAGCTAATCTTGAAGGTCTTGATGACAATGGCCAAGGTAAAGCAGAATCATCCTCTAGCATTGCATTTGCTGAACTTGTACTTTATATTGAAGAGACAAGGCAATATGCGGAGACAGTGCCAGTTTTCAAGCTAGCTGAGCTCGCACATCTGTTTATGTCACGCATGGAGCAGTTAGGAGTAAACGTTAACAACAGGATTAATTCAACGCGATTGAAAGATAGGCTTCTTGCTGAGTTCCCCGATTTGCGAGCATATCATAAGGGAAGAGATGTCCTTATGGCATTTCAAGAAGATGTTGGGATTGCTCTAGAAAAAGCCTGTGAAAAAGACAGCTCTAAGGATGCCGTTCTTATTGCACGAGCTGCACAAATTGTCCTCCTTGATCTATTTAGTGAGGCTAAGCCTTTTAATGGTTTTCATGAGCGATGCAAAGAAGAATCTGTTCCGAAGTTGTTGTTAACCTTAGTTAAAATGATCCTAGAAGGACCAAGTATAACAGATCAAATGGCAGTTGGAAGATCTCCGGCAGCACTTACCATTGCTCAAATATTAAAATTCAACAGCACTAATCATAAACGAGCACCAAAGACATCATCTTCTGGGAGGCACAGTATTTCGCAGGAAACACCAGTACCATTGTATATTGGATTGTTGTTGCATGCCAAAACACGTAAAAGAGAGTTTGTAGAGAGAATGACAAACCTTGGTTTGAGCGTATCATACGATCGTGTTCTTGATCTCTCAACTGAAATGGGGAACAAAGTCTGCGACCTATATCAAAGTCAGCAACTTGTATGTCCTCCACAATTGCGTAGTCATGTTTTTACAACTGCTGCTGTTGATAATATCGATCATAACCCCAATTCAACAACAGCCAGAGATTCTGTCCATGGCACAGCTATATCGCTGCATCAGCATCCATCATTTGTAGATGAAGTGAATGGCCAAAACCTTAGTGATCGTTTATGGACTGAGAAAGGTAGTTCCAGAACCATCAACCGTTTGCCGGATTGCTACACAAATGTCCCCCCTGTAGCTGGCAATATCAAATCGTTACAGGTCCCAATAAGTAGAGTTGAACGTCTAGAAAGAGATGGTGTCAGCGTTCATACGAAGGAAGAGTATGAGTGGTTAAATAATTCGAGGGATGCCATTGAAAGAGACACAGACACATCAGATAATGTGTTGAATACATCTTGGGCTGCCTTCCATGCAAGTCATAGGCCACATGACCCTCTACCCCTGTGCTCCACAGCTCTGCTTCCGCTTTTTCAGGAAAGTGCTCATACTGTTGCGATGATAAAACATTCCCTTGATGTCATCGGGAAAGCAGTTGAACACCTGAATCCTAACCAGAGTCCTGTCGTCACATTTGACCAACCACTGTATACATTGGCAAAACAAATTCAGTTTAAATGGCCGGACAAATATGCTGAAAACAAGTTTGTTATTATGTTCGGTGGCCTGCATTGAGATGACCGCGTTGAAAATGTTGGGGAATTGGTTAAAAGGTAGTGGCTGGGTTGAAGCACTAGTTCAAGCTGACATCTCCTCACAAGGGACAGCTGACTCGTTTCTAAAGGCAACCCATGTAACTCGAACCAGAAAAGCTCACCAGATTACTGCAGCGGCTCTATATGTTTTGCAACGCCGTGCTTATGACAACTACTGTCAAACCATCACTAATGAAATTCCTGTAGAATTTGATGCTTGGTGCAACCAAAAAGCAGATTCTATCCCTCATTTTCGGTACTGGTCTATTGTACTCGAGCTAGAGCTTCTCATACTGGTATTTGTAAGATCATTGAGAGAGGCGTCGTTTTCCATGTACCTGGATGCTCTAACAGAGTTAACGAAATGGTTTCATGCGATGGACCATACAAACTACGCACGATGGATTCCTGTTCATCTTAGAGATATGACTGATCTACCAAGGACCCACCCTGCAATAGCCGAAGAATTCAATGCTGGTAAATTTACTGTTCAGAAAACAAGAAATGTATTTTCATATATAGCTATTGATCAAGCCCATGAGCAACTGAATGCCATGATTAAAGGAGAAGGCGGGGCTGTAGGCCTGACTGAAAACCCTTCTGCTCTTCTTCGGTGGATGATCGCGGGACCAGAAATTGCCCAATCTATACATGACTTTGAGTCCAGTTCCAATCAGTCACTTTCATCAAGTGACTCGCATCACCATGACCAAACAACTAGTGTCCAAATCTCTTTCATTAGAGATGTCCGTTCATTAGTTAATACGATGGAACAACTTGGTAATCCATTTGAAGAGGAAAGCAAAGATTTGATCGTCTTACATTCAAAAGAAATCGCGGGACCTACAAGTATTGATACCGTGAATAAGGTGAAGAAAATAGGGGAGAATCAATTTGCAGCTTTCACAAGAGAACGCCTAATTGAACGAACTAAACCAATAGATGACACCCTACAAAGGAACAAGCTTGTAGTATTCGGTGCTTCTGCGGTCCGGAAAATTTCGAAGAACAAACAGCAGATGATTTCTCTTAAACAGGACATGCAGCTGTTTGCGAGGTTGTACATTGCATGCCAGACCAGAGATGGAAACCTTGGCGAGTTCTTTAAACACGAGAATCAGTCTTGTCCACCAGCGTTGTCATATCTGATGAACCCAAGGTCACATGCATTATACTAGATGGGGCTGTTATTGTTCAAATGCTTAAACCAACATGTGTAAAGACCTTTAATGAATATGCTTATGAGATATTTATTCCATATATATCAAAGAAACTTCAAAGTGTGTCTAGACTTGATGTGGTGTGGGACCGTTACATAGCAGATTCCTTGAAAACCGCTACAAGAGTAAAGCGTGGAAAAGGAGTGCAGCGAAGGGTTGTAGGCACAGTACCTATTCCGAAGAACTGGCAGGATTTTTTGAGGAATGACAGTAATAAATCAGAGTTGTTTTGCTTCCTATTAGATGTTCTTCTTAGATGGTTTTTGCAGGAAGATAAACAACTTGTTATCACAGACAATGCAGAAGTCCATAGTAAACCACTTCTTCCAAATTTGAATACCATTGCTCCGTGCTCATACGAGGAAGCTGATAGTCGCATGCTTTTACACGTGTTACATGCTGCAAGAATTGGTCATCAGAAAGTAATGATTAAAACTGTTGATACTGATGTTGTAGTATTGGCTGTAGCCGTGACTCGGAATTTACCTCTGGAAGCTGAACTTTGGTTAGCCTTTGGAGCTGGAAAAAGCTTCAGATATATATCAGTCCATGCTATTGCAGCCGGACTAGGACCTGAAAAGGTGCACGCCCTTCCTATGTTTCATGCACTGACAGGCTGTGATACAGTGTCAAGCTTTGTTGGTCGTGGGAAGAAAACTGCATGGGCTGTATGGGATATCTTTCCAGAGCTTACAAATGCCCTAATTAAAGTATCTTCTGCCTTAGATGATGTACCACAAGACGTTATGACCATCATTGAAAGATTCATTATCTTGCTCTACGACAAAACAAGCACATGCCATGAAATAGACAAGGCTAGAAAGAAATTGTTTGTGAAAAGAAACAATGTACAGTCCATTCCCCCAACAAATGCTGCCCTTCAGGAGCATGTCAAAAGGGCTGTGTATCAAGGTGGCCATGTGTGGGGTCAAACACTTGTGTCTGCACCCACACTACCTTCACCTTGTAGCTGGGGTTGGTTCCAGTCTGCAGAGGGCTTTTATGAGCCATTTTGGACTAGTCTACCAGATGCAGGCAAATCAAGCTATGAGCTTGTTTCCTGCAAATGTAAGAAAGGGTGTGTCAAGCATTGCAAGTGCAAGAAAGCTGCTTTGGATTGTACTGCACTGTGTCATTGTGAAGGAGAGTGTTAAATCATAACCGTTAAGATACACGGCTTGACACCTTCATTTGGACTTTAAAAAGTGCAATTGCACTCATTCACTATAATTTTGGCGGGAACGATACATAGGGCACTACTGGCAGTGTAAATTGCGCAATCCTTAAAACTATGAAAAATTCAAAATCCAAGGGCAATTACTCCTGTAAGAATAATCTGGTAGAAACCAGAAAGACAAACAGATGAGGCTTGATCTTTTTCTATTTATGACTTCCCACAAAAGAACAACAACAAATCATCTGCATTTACTGTCGGGTAATTTAGCAGTATACAAAATATGTACAGATATGAAAATCAAAGGGCAATAACTCTTACAATTATCTAATGGCAGTCCAATTCAAACTTGGCTTTTGTTTTAACATTATACAACTATCCACTTAATATCATTCAAAAAAGTTAATACATTCCGGAGAAAATGAAAGATAACGAATTATAATAGAATGTAAAAAAGCTGCAGCTGGCGGCCATTTTGGAAAATGGCTGCCATCGGCGAAATTTTGAAATTTCAAGGTGGCCCAATATCTATATATTCTTAAAATAACATCAGCTATACTTGTTCCAAATTTCATGCTTTTATCACAAAGTGAACAATTTTTGTAATATTTCTAGCTAAGCTGCTGGACTATAGCCGCTAAAGGATCAAACTAAAATTAAAACCTTTTATTCGCACCGTTTCATCTGACGCAGAGTAAATTCTTTCGGCTTGCTTCCGACAAGGGGGTTATCAACATCAAATAAATCTGCAGCAGACGACATTGAATTCACTGCTTATACATTTAGTCAAAATGTCTCACTTGATTTGATTGATTGTTTGGTGGATTACGCCGCTTTCAACAATTTTCCAGTTATATCACTGCGTTTCCAGGGTAAGTTGCATGTACTAGTACTACTGGTCCATTTATCCTGACAACAGTCAGACAGTCCAAATGCTAACCCCGCAACCCTGAGCGCCATGAAGGGCAGCAATTACTACCATTTTTAAAGTCTTTGGTATGACCCGACCGGGGATTGAACCCGCGACCTCCCGCACCCGAGGCGGACGCTATACCACTACACCAGCGAGGCGTCCCACTCGATAGGAATTAAAGCAAAGCCTCATAATCTTTCGAAAAGAGCATTTAGTCTCAACATATTTAATTCCTTGCTTAAAAGATATATAATCTGTTGTGCATTTCCTCATTTACTGGACTCTGCGTAATGTATCTACCAAGATCAGCCTGCGCAATCCGCGCAGGCTAATCCGGGCCGACACATTCCGTCTCAGGTGGATAGAGTTATAGAGTAATGATTCCTGGAATAGAAAATCCACAAGAGGCGAAAAGTGTCTGTCCGGGTTAGCCTGTGGGGCATGCTTAGGCTGAACCGTGTCGATACTTTACGCAGGGTCCATACTGGTGGTTGTTTCGCGGGACGGCTTATTTGCTGCTTTAGCAAATTATCTAGATAAAGACATTGTACACAATACGATGTGAAGAAGACTGTTCGCGCTGTTTCTGAGAGGACTATACAGAAGAGCAACTTTCTGTAAAGAGTATGACAAATCCTTTCTTTGAAACAGGATAACTGATAATGTTGATTGATTGGTGATTGTTTAGTGTTTAACGCCGCTTTCAACAATTGTTAAGTTATATCACGGCGTTTCCTGGGTAAGTTACCAAGCCGTAATGCTAGCCTCGTAGCCCTGAGCGCCAAGGAGGGCACAGCCATTACTACCATGTTTAAAGTATTTGGTATGACCTGGCAAGGGATCGTACCCGTAACCTCCCGCATCCAAGGCTGACGCTCTTCCACTACACGAGGCGGTTACTCTTAAAGTAATGCAATCTTGATGAAGTAATATTTATTACATACCGAATGCACATGCAAACCACCATCAATTTAAAGGGTACATGTGATTTAAAGGGAGTATTACACTTGCTATATTCAAACGTAAGTCAAATTCAATCATATTACAAAAGAAAGAAATAGCTACCATTATATATATCTATTTGCTGTATGTTGTAAAATATACATGTTTTGTATGGACTTAAACACATGGAAACAGAAGGTCTTCAGAGATTGGAATATGTGTTTAACCCGCATGCATCCCTTAGCGTCAATGGTCAAGGTCATGTTATATGACCTTGAATGTTAAGTTTAATCGTTTATATCTACTTGATATGGAATAAGTTGTCTGATTAGAATAAAAATAATGAAAATGATGTAGGAACTTCAATTTGTACAGTTTAATTTCAGGAAACAGTTTGAAAACCTTATGAGAAAAGGAGAAATGGCTCAAAATGAGCAATATCTCATTTCCCATAATGTTTTCAAAAGTTCGTCTATTGCAGAGGCCCCTATTATCGTCTGTATCTGGGATAAAGAAAGGCGTATAACGGGATAATGTCGGCAGAAAAGAGGGAAGCAGGTTAGGCTGAAATCAACAAAGGAAACACGTAAGTATCAAAAATCAAGATACGACGAAATGGATATTTAAAAGCTTACCTGAAGATTGCCCTAAGGAATCCGTTGTGGCCGAGTGGTAAGCGTCGGGCATTTGGAACAAGGAGTCCCGGGTTCGTTCCCGAGTGGAGTGCCCTTGGACATGTCACATTTCCTAACCTGATATAACTGTAATAATGTTGAAAACGGCGTAACAACCCAATTAAACAAATTAATTGTATGACAATACTTTTGATGTCAAGTTAGTGGATATGATTTATGCTAATATATATATGTCATTTGTCTGTCTGTTTGTTCAAATTGAATCAACAATGTCTGAACATAACATCGAAACCGGAGATTGGTAAAAAAGAAAAATAATCTTTCCCACATGAAAAAGTAGCCAGAGCACCTGAATGAACGCAGCAGAATTGACCCGTTTAGAAACACAGACAGATAATAATCGTAATTTTGAATTCAAGCTAGTCAACATGATTCAAGCTGACTTAAATATAACGTTTGTCTGTCTGTGTGTTAAACTTGAATCAATATAGTCTGAACATGACATCAAAACCAGTGATTGGTAGGTATGAAGAAACATGTCCCACATAAAATAGTCAAAAAGGCACCTAACTTGACTCATCACACGTGACCCCTTCTGTGATAAAGACTAATAAGAACCGTAATTGGGACACACTTATTACACCAAACATTCAAGTTGTCACATAATAGATGCAATATGTTTAAATTGGCTCTCGTTGTTTTAGTAGGATTTGTTTTGATCGAATTCTGTTTGGCTCAACACTCGGGTGGTGACAAACGTTTTGTGCTCGAGACGGACTTAGAGACGGAACTAGTGAATATGAAGTTGAAGATGAGAGGTAAGATTACACTTGAGATTCGATCCATGAAAACAGCATACAGCCTTTCAGGATTTGCGAATACTATATATACTTATAGTCTAGGGATGTCAACGGTTACCGATATTATTAACCGGTTAATCGTTTGATCTTCAGATCGGTTAATCAGATATTTTCAATATTTATTTTCTTCCGTGTTATTTATTATTGTTGTTTTAACTACATGTAGCTATAAATCGAACTAGACGTCGTTAATGGAAAAAACGGTTAACCGGTTAGCTGTTGACATCCCTAATTTATACCAATCTCGCAGTTTTGGTATTGATCAGCACTTTTTCCAAATTAATCATAGAAATATTCAAAAAGCTTTACTGTGATGGCACGGATTTGCAAATAATTAGAAAAAATAGTTTTCCGTCAGCACGACTGCCTCTCGTTTTCAAATTGATTGGTATATTTTTTTGGGGGGGGTTGCTAGATGGTGTTTTCAAGCTAGTAATACTTGTTATAATTTCTCTCGGATTTTGGCAGCTTAGTCTGGCGGGTAGATAGTTTTCAATTCAGGTATTTTTGAGTTTAAATCTCTTCTCTGCCAACATTCGGTCTTGCAAGTGAAAACAAAATTAATATAATACTTTGTCTTCCAATTAGTTGGCTTAATACGAAAAAAACAACATAAATGGGTTTTTTCGCTTATAGGTAACAGGTGTGAGATATTTTTTTTTTTTTTTTTCAATAACCCATGAAGCTTTCTGAAATGAAACTGGAAAAATCCATGGGGCCCGCCATTTTGGATATGTATAAAAAGCAGGCGTAAAACACAGATTGAAAATTATTGTCGGCTTTTTAATCATTTTTTTCAAAATCGGTATTTTGGGTATGTATAAAATGAGCAGAAAAAACACGGATTGAAAATTATTGTCGTCTTTTTAATCTTTTTTTTTTTTAAATCGATATTTAAGATCATTAAAGTGCTGTGTTATGTGGGAATTAACATTTGTACGAAAAGTTATAAAAAAATGGAAATCTGTAAGAAATATGTTTTCCCGTCAAAAAAACAACAGCATTAGCCTTCTACGTCCTAAACTAAATTTTGACTGTATCGTAACCAAAGAAGACCGTGACGTCATTTCCGTTACACTTCATCTTGGCGTAACGTCAATGGAGCGACGTCGTTTCCCGCAAACAAAAGTGGTATCAACATGAAAGACCCCAAATTCCTATACATGAGCTATTGACTCACTCATTCTAAGTATATCAGACATTGTGGCAAAAGGATAACTTTCTCATAAGAAGCAATTGTTCTTGTGGCGACAATCTTTTCCAAAATCGTCTGTTGCATAGGCCTCAGAAACGGTCTCTAATAGGGAAAGGGTTTAGCAGAAATGTGACCCCTTACATAATTTGTTCCAGTTATATTGAATGGTTGAAAAAGGCAGTCGCCAGGTGGAATCAGAAAAGGGCAGATCTATTTGCTTCTTTACCATAATGCAGGTGATCGATTAAGGATCATCTTGGACCTCATGTTAACCTCGTTCATTATAATTGTATTCCTTGATTTTCTGAAAGTCTTTACTTTATTATTTTCTGTTCAAATAATAGACAACAGCAATACGAATTCCAAATATGTTTTGATAATGCAAGAAACATGACATTAACATTATTATTGTCTAGTCAATTACTTATAAATCCTTTTTTATGGCCAAAGTATGCTCTTTAATTTTTTTTTTTAATTATCTTGCGTTTTTTTTTCGTAAATAGGTAGCACCTATAGATATATTATTATATGTGAAAAGGCAGCCAATTGCTTGCGTAGAATGTTGTTCGAGGTTAATGGCACACATGTGTAACGACGGATAATCTTGAATCGTGGTTGGCTGGTCGTCTGTTCGTCCATCAACCGGTCTAAGTTTTGTACCATGTTGTAATCTTTATGTCATGTATTTATACAGGTTATTGCTTCTTTTCGATAAAAGAGGTATAAACAACTCTGTGTATTTGCTGAATTGCAATCAAAGTACTGAAATTACTTAAACACGGTTGGGGTGAGCCAGCTATGTCATTACGGTTTACTACTTTCTGTTTTTGCCATTGATCATCGTTTGATTATTTATTGGGTTAGAAAGCAAGAATTTTGCCAGTGTTCTATGTTTCCAACTATGGTTTTGATATAAGGCTGAACTATGAACATAGATGGAATCATTTGTTCAGTTTCCCCGCACACGTAGATGTACTTGTATATATTTTTGTATTCTTATATAAGAAAACGTTTTGATGCATATGGACATATTAATCAGTCTTATCACATATGTAAGATTATGCATTGATTGCTTAATCTAATCTAATCTTTTGACACATTTCTTGGTACCAATTCATGCTGATATCCAGGTTCAATTTATCTACTCAGGATTGACGGGTTGGTAGTCGTAAAGCACTTTATACAGAAGTCAAATATGTGATCAAAGATATATCTTATCTTTTTACGAATGCTACGAATATTCAAATGCATAACTGAGATACTCCCTCTTTGATTAAACATTTTCCCACTTGCAGAAGCAATTTGACACATTTGTAGGAGATGACCTTTTGAAACATTGTTTGAAATATTGTGACAAAAGAAGAAATAACACTATCATACAAAGTGGTTTTCTATGATTTTACAAAAGTATTTTTAAAGTCGTCTACTTTAGAATTATTGTATATGGGAAAGGGTTTATCTGACCTTCTGGATTGAGACCAGGATTCTTTTCAACGTCACCAGAGAGTTATTAACAGAATACTAGGACGCACAAGAAGAGATAAGAATATGGTTAAAGAAAGATAAAGGTCAATCAACTCGTTCAGGGATTTAAAAGGACATCATGCCTTAATCGACAACCAAGTGTGCTAGTATAGAAACTATCATTAGTCGATCACTTTGTTGAAACATCAGTTCCTATGGCGCGCGAGTACTGTGCTCGTGGCATTGTTCGACAATCAAGTGTGCTAGTATAGACACCATCATTAGCTGAGCGCTTTGCTGTAGCATCAATTCCTAAGACGCGCGAGTACTGTGTTCGTGGCATTGTTCGACAACCAAGTGTGCTAGTATAGAAACTATCATTAGCCGAGCGCTAAGATGTAACATCAGTACCTACGGCACGCGAGTACTGTGCTCGTGACATTGTTCGACAGCCAAGTGTGCTAGTAAGGAAACTATCATTAGCTGAGCCCTAAGCTGTAACATCAGTTCCTACGGCGCGCGAGTACTGTGTTTGTATCATTGTTCGACAACCAAATGTGCTAGTATAGGAATTATCATTAGCCGAGCGCTAAGCTGTAACATCAGTTATTTCGGCGCGCCATTACATTGTTCGTGGCATTAGTCGACAACCAAGTGTGCTTGTATAGTATCATTAGCCGAGCGATAAGATGTAACATCAGTTCATACGGCGCGTCAGTATTGTGTTTGTGGCATTGCTCGACAACCAAGTGTTCTCATATAGTATCATTAGCCGAGGGCTAATCTGTAACATCAGTTCATACGGTGCGTCAGTACTGTGTTCATGGCATTGCTCGACAACCAAGTGTGCTAATATAGAAACTATCATTAGCAGTGCGCTAAGCTGTAACGTCAGTTTCTACGGCGCCCCAGTACTGTGTTTGTGATATTGTTCGACAACCAAGTGTGCTAGCATTGAACATATCATTAGCCGAGCGCTAAGCTATAACATCAGTTCCTAAGGTGCACGAGTTCCGTGTTCGTGGCATTGCTCGACAAGCAAGTGTGCTAGTATAGTATCATTAGCCGAGCGCTAAGCTGTAACATCCGTTCCGAAGGCGCGTCAGTGCTGTGTTCTTGGCATTGTTTGACAACTAAGTGTTCTGATATAGAAACTATCATTAGCCGAGCGGTTAGCTGTAACATCAGTTCCTAAGGAGCACCATTACTGTGTTAGAGGCATTGTTCGACAACCAAGTGTGCTGGTATAGTATCATTAGCGATATCATAAAGCGCACGAGTTCTGTGTTCGTGGTATTGCTTTTGCCCAAATCACACAAACTTGAATACCAGCTGACAAACCCAGATGTATTTAATGACAACTATTCACATTTAACTGAAAATTGCTGGTGAACGTGAAAAAAAGGAATGCTGTAGTTTTTATTTGGTTATTTTTTCATTTGCATGTACGGTAAGTGATAATGATAAAGAATTTAGCCAATAGCTTGACTAACCTAGGCTGATGTAAGAACAGATTATATCCTAAGTTGCCATAGCCTTTTGAAATATGCATGCAGAAGATCGCCGAACTGATTGACTAAAACTTTAAGTATTCACTATGGATATGCACTAAAGAAAATATCGTTAGAACAATAGGATAATGTTCGTCAAGATCTTTCGTAGATTGGCTCCTGGTGGAACATACCTATATGGCAACGGAAATAGGTTAAAGACGTGCTGCAGGCAGTCAATTTTAACGTTACATATAATGTTTCGATTTATTTCAAACTGTTAAAAATGTCAAACCATAACTAATTTGGATTTTTCGTTGCAAACATAGTTAAATAGTTAATTTTTGGAAAAAAAGTGTTCGTGTATCAGGAGCGCTTAAGTGGGATACGCTAGCGGTTTTACACACTGGGTATGGAAAGTCTCGTCTAAAGTCTTGGAAAATCCCACGGGCAGAATTCTGCCCGTTTTGGTTAACACGTACCGATCCCAATATATGTGATAACGTGATATCAGGGGAGGTAACCTATCTAGATCTTTCGAAAGATGTATGAAGACGATCTGCAAATTAATTAGTTATGACATCTGTTAACACAATTGGTATGCGACAAAGAAAAATGAATGAGTAAGGAAGGAGAATTTAAACACGAACACAGTCTACCATGCCTGTCTTTTTTTCTCGATGATATTATTTTGTAAATGTTGGTAAACGTGATTCCATCTTGCTATACTTTCATTGTAGACATGGAGACCAAAATTACACAGTTAACGGCCGAAAACACCAGACTTGTACCAGGTATACAATTTATCAGATATATACCTCCTCGGTGATGTAGTGGTAGAATGTCCGCCTCAGGTGCGGGAGGTCATGGGTTCGATCCCCGGTCGTGTCAAACCAAAGACTTTCAAAAATGGTGGTATTTGCTCTCCCTTCCATGTGTCAAACCAAATACTTTAAAAAATGGTGGTATTTGCTCTCCCTCCCTTGTGTCAAACCAAAGACTTTCAAAAATGTGGTATTTGCTCTCCCTCCCTGGCGCTCATTATTGATGGTTTAGTATTAGGACTGACGCGCGGGGGTCAGTATAAATGGAGCAGTAGTACTGCTAAATTAGCCAGGCAACGCCGATACATAACTGAAACATTGTAAAAGCGGTGTTAAACACCAAACAAAAATAACCCTAACACAACATTTATACACTGATGCTTACATCGTGGGGGGAGGGAGATACTCAATAAGTTACTTGATTAGACAGTGGAGAATAGAAGAGTAAATAGCAGTAAGGTAGTAGGGAAATATTTAATCAAAATGTCCCTTTCTTCGATCTCAGGGGGATTCTTGATCCAGTGTTTCTCAAATACGCAGATCTTTTTAATCATGTACTCATCTCAAATCCGCGGATCTTTTTAATCATGTGATCATCTCAAATGTTCTTTCACCACGTGATTCTCAAATTGTAGGAAGTGGTGCTGTTTTTGTGATGGGGAAGAAACGTGTGTCCATCAACATCGGATATCATTTATAAAGGTTTGATAAATATTTCATTTTTTCTTTCGTTTGCCTAGTGAGTGTGATTAATGTTTTTAAAGAACCGTCCGTCCGTCTCATACCAAACTACGAGATGTTTGTAGGTTATACATCCCAAATATACCAATCAGCGTGACCGTCTCATACCAAACTCAGATATATTTGTTGGACCTATAACCCAAATATACCAATCAGCGGGCCGTCTCATACCAAACTATGAGATGTTTGTAGGACTTATACCAAACTCAGAGATATTTGTAGGACTTATAATAAACTCAGATATATTTGTAGGAATTATACCCCATATATATCATTTAGCGAGCCAGTCTCATACCCAACTAAGAAATGTTTGAAGAGTATATACCCTTCAAAGATCTGGTTCTAGGTAATATAACAATGAACATTGTGATTCATGGATCTTACTTTGTATCTGTATTAGTATCAGTTTAATACGATAGTGTTATTCAACTTTGATATATATACGGTATACTTATATAGTGTCGTCTGCTTCGAATGATCGCAGGTTACAGTAGCTTTAATTTTGATATATATCTGATGTCAAAGAAGGAATAGGAAAGTAGGAAAATATATCTCCAAAGGTTAACTGCTTCAAATACGTCAAAAGTCCAACATTCATATAAGGCAATTTGTGTTTCTGTGTTATATCATTGTTTGTATGGACTTTTATAGATCTGTCACTCTCTGTTCACTTGTTATATGTCATTGTATACTGTATTAGGGGCAGGTGGCCGAGCCACTTGAAAGGTTGATGTCTATGTTTACTAATAATGCCCTATAGGTAACTTCTGAAATAAAATTATGTAGAAGTTAGGCCAATACGTTTTCCCCAACAAACGTGTATGGAATGCGGAACCGGAACTACTGATATATCCATTTATGCTTTATATCTGACAACGACCCATTTCAGGTTATACGACAGGAAAGTATTACAATAGTGTAGGCAGTGGTACCGACATACAGTGCTTGCCGGATGACCCAACATGGTCCAACTACGTGGATGGAGTCAATACTTGGAGGGCAAATATGTATGGTTTTGAGCTGGAAATACACGATAGCGAACATATCTTCAATGATGCCGTATATAATGAAGACCTTCCGTGCGCCGTATGTCAATCCAAAAGGTCAACATCCATGATGATACCTGGTCGCAACAACTGCTATGGTAACTGGACCTTGGAATACCATGGTTACCTAATGGCGGCTGATCACGGATATCACAGTACGTCACATGTTTGTGTTGACGATAGTCCAGAATTCGTTCCCGGGGGTGTTGGCAATGATGACGAGTGACTCCTTTACTTGGTAGAAGGGAGATGCGAAATACTGCAATGCCCACCATATGCAGAAGGTCGCGAACTGGCATGTGTTGTGTGTTCAAATTAATGAAATTTCAAAGGTCGTCTGCTGCTAATGCGTCTGTGGGTGGGAAAGGGTTAAGTCACTGTGACCAGCTTCATTCGTTTCCCACTAATATGCTTATGGTATACATGGGAAGATGGTGTCTGGAGTATTGGTGCGAGATTACCAGGAAACACATTGTTAGATGAACTGGCTGCTGTGATATTACTAAAATAATGTTAAAAACAGTGTTAAACTCCTGTCACTTAATACGTACATACATCACATATCATCGTGTCATATCATTTGAACTCTGTGAACTTTATTTAACACTTTCTAACATGCAAACGCATTTTGGCGCAATAGCAGCAGACGACTTTTGAAAATATTGTGATTAAAGAAGAAATTGCTCAAAACGAGCAATTTTTCCTTTGGCCACAATGTTTTCAACTTTATTTAACAATTAAGCTGTCTATTATGGAGAATTTTCAGGTTTATGTTATTATGTTTTCAAAGTCGTCTGCTACAGATATGTTGTATATGGGAAAGGGTTAAGGAACACCATATTGAATAACGAGGATCGGAATGTGTTTGTTTTCTTCGCATATTGTAAACTTATAATTGGTTAATTGTCATAATCCTTCCCGAGAGGCTGCCGTATATTAGAGGGCAAACGTGGAAGAGGTTGATCAGACTGTCCAGATAAGTGGGAGTGTACAGCTAAAACTCAATGCCATATATTCAATGCATTCTGGTGATGGTATACACTCGTTTCTACGCAAACTAAGTTTTTTTAGGGACTCTTTGGGTAGATCAGCATGTCAGCGGATGTATTTGGCGTAATTCGACATAGAAGGTAAACATGGAAGAACCTGATCAGACTGCACAGGCTGTTCTTAATCTGACGCGGATGCACTCGTTTCTTAAACCAAACTTCAAGCTAGATGCATGGTGGAGTTATAACACTATATATTAAATAAGCACCACACTTCAAGCAAGATGCATGGTAAAGTTATGACACTTTTCATTAAATAAGTACCAAACTTCAAGCTGGATGCATGGTATAGTTATGACACTATACATTAACAAACTTCAAGCTAGATATATGGTAGAGTAAGGACACTAAACATTACATAAGCACCAATCTTCAAGCTAGTTGCATGGTAAAGTTATGACACTACACATTAAATAAGCACCAAACTTCAAGCTAGATGCATGGTAGAGTTATGGCACTACGTTAGGTCAATCTGGATACACCCTTGTTCTATTAAATAACATGAACAGTATAGATGAGTGTTCGGTGTGTTAGGTCAATCTAGATACACCCCTGTTTTATTAAACACAGTCAACGATATAGGTGAATGTTCAGTGTGGTATGCCAATCTGGATACACCCTAATCTATTAAGCAAAGTCAACAGTATAGCTGAGTGTTCAGTGTTTAGGTCAATCTGGATACACCCTATTGTGCTGATCAAAGTCAACAGTATAACTGAGTGTTCAGTGTGTTAGGTCAATCTGGATACACCCTATTATACCTAACACTGTCGATGGTATAGCTGAGTGTTCGGTCTGTTAGTTCAATCTGGATACACCCCTTATCTGTTAAACAATGCAAACGGTATAGCCGAGTTTTCGGTCTGTTAGGTCAATCTGGATACACCCTTGTTCTATTAAACAATGTCAACTGTATTGCTGAATGTTCTGTGTGTTAGGTCAATCTGGATACACACCCCTGTTATAATAAACAAATAGCTGAGTACTCGGTGTGTTATGCCAATCGGAATACACCCCTGTTATATTAAACAATGTCAACGTTATAGCTGAGTATTCGGTATGTTACGTCGATCTGGACACGACGATAATATATTAAACATTGTTAACAATATATAATGTATGACGGTAGCTGTAAGTTTGGTTACATTAACCCTTTTCCATATACTGACGCTTTCTTACGGCTCCGCAGCAGACGACTTTTACCTAAATGTTTTCAAAGGCATCTGCAGCAAATTTATGTCGGAAAGGGGCTAAATATCGACGCTAACTGTAACCGGTCAACTAGCAAGCGGAAACAATGTACGATTTATACGTGTCTGAAGCATTTTTAGATAGAATTTCCTGAAAATAAGCTCCAAATACAAAAAAAATAAATGCTTCTAACTAAATTAACTTTTCAATTTCAACATTTTATTACCCATAATATAATTACATGTATAAATATCGGGAACTATAAAACAGCAATGTATCGATGTCATACTACAAATGGGGAAAGCCTACACAGTGTTAAGTATGTTAATGTCATTCTATTAGACTATTGACAAAAAAATATGTGGTCTTGCTTAATTAAGTTAAGAAACATTTAAACATTTCAATTAGGCGAGAATCTAAACATTTCCGTCAATCACATTGACTTAGGTAAAAACGTCTTCATGTTGAAGTGGTTAGAACGTCCGCCTCGGGTGCGGAATATCCTTTTCGATCCCCTGTCAAATTGTACTCAATACTTTAAAAATGTTAGCAATTGATCATATCCCTGGCGGTCGGGGTTGCAGGAATAGCAGTACGTTTAATACATCGATCTCAAGACAAATAATACCAGTAGTACTAATCCTCCCAGGAAACGCCATGATATAACCGAAATTATGATGTAAGCGGGGTACAACACTCACATAAATTGACTTTAAAAGTTGACGGGTTTGATGACACAGATAATCACAAATTTTAGAATTTATGAGAGTAACAGTTACAATAATAAAGTTTATATTTCATTGATCAGAATGTTTAGCTATAGGGTAGGCCTACATTAGATACCTTTTCAAACACCACGGTAATTGGAATAATATCACCCGCCATAGAATACGGCAATCTATCAGGTTATGTTCAGGTTTAGACTGATAAACTTTTTTTATATTAAGCAGTTTTTATATTTATGAAAGATCGTGTCATAGGTACAAAATCAAAATCAAGTTACATTGGTCAAATTGGTGTTTCAGAGAATTTTTTTTTGCAAACCATTGACATGAAAATAAATATCAAGTTAGATTGGTAAATTTTCTGTTTCAGACAAACTTCCATTGCAAACCATTGACATGTATATATCAAGTTGGATTAGTCAAGTTCTCTGTTCCAGAAGAACTTCAATTGCAAACCATTGATTGACATGAAGATAAATATCAAGTTAGATTGGTCAAGTTTTTGTATCAGACACACTTCAATTGCAAACCATTGATTGACATGAAGATACATATCAAGTTAGATTGGTCAATAGTTTTGTTTCAGACAATCTTGCATTGCAAACCATTGACAGGAAGATACATATTAAGTTACATTGGTCAAATTTTTGTATCAGACAATCTTGCAATGCAAACCATTGACATGAAGATACATATCAAGTTGGTTTGTTTAACTTTTTGTTTCAGAGAAACTTCCATTGCAAACCATTGACATGAAGATACATATCAAGTTGGGTTGTTTAACTCTTTTTGTTTCAGAGAAACTTCCATTACAAACCATTGACATGAAGATACATATCAAGTTGGCTTGTTTTAATTTTTGTTTAAGCGAATTGGTCAAATTGCTGTTTCATACACACTTCCATTTCACACCATTGACATGAAGACAAATATCAAGTAAATATAGGCGGAAAAATACAGCTAGAGTCACATTTAATATCTATATGGTTTAGTAAGATGAAGCATTTTGGAGGACTAGTACACTGGTCTGGTACCACCTGTATTTGTTTTATGACCCAATTTTGAGAGACTGTTCATTTAAGAACAAAACATAGTGTCAAAAAATTATTTTGGAATTTGAAATTTTTATCTTATTATATATAACATGAATAACGTGAACTATGCAAGAAGTAACCAATGCCATTACACAAATACATGTTTCATTAAGCAGGCGTAAATATTTTATATCATCTTTGATTAGTGAATCTCTCATGTTACACAACGTTGCAACTACTCGAACAGTTTTATTTGCATTTCTCAATGACTTCATGCTGTATTTGATTTTCAGACATCTGTAATATTTCATTTGCATGATAGCCCTCTCAACATGGATTCATTCTGCTGCTATTCTTCTAGAGTCAATGGTTTCATGTTCAGTTACAATTTTACCCGCCGGCTACACACATCTTCTCCAATAGTGCCATCATTTAATCTTCAACAGAGACATATACATATATGTATTTATATGTCTCTGTCTCCAGGCAGCAAGTTATTCAGGAAACCCCATTTATAATTGTCACTAGCCCTCCCACAATACAATGGTGAGATGTACATGGTGAGACCATTTGGAGCAATAGCAATAGCAAGTAAAAACATAGACAAGGAGATTGAAGAGTACTGTCAGGGGAGATAATTCGTGCATAACTAATAAATAGGATCGTCTATCTGACGATCAATTTTGATTCTTGTTTGGAATAGAGACATTGCTTTAATTATCATGCGCAAATTATCCTTTTCAGACAATTTAATAATTGAACTCTGAATACTGTGGTAGCGTCGAAATTTAATCTAGCCGCTAAAGTATCAAACTAAAATTAAAACCCTTTATTCGCACCGTTTCATCCGACACAGTGTAAATGCTTTCGGTTTGCTTCCGACAAGGGGGTTATCCACATCAAACAAATCTGCAGCAGACGACTTTGAATTCACTGCTTACAGATTTAGTCAATATTTCTCACTTGATTTGATTGATTGTTTGGTGTTTTACGCCGCTTTCAAAAATTTCCCAGTTATATCACGGGGTTTCCAGTGTAAGTTACATGTACCAGTACTACTGGTCCATTTATCCTGACAACAGCCTGTCAGTCCAAAGGGTAACCCCGCAACCCTATGCGCCATGAAGGGCAGCAATTGTTGCCAGTTTAAAAGACTTTGGTATGACCCGACCATGGATTGAACCCTCGACCTCCCGCATCCAAAGCGGACGCTCTACCACGACACCAACGAGGCGTTCCACTCGATAGGAATTAAAGCAAAGCCTCATAATCTTTCGAAAAATGCATTTAGTCTCAATAGATTTAATTCCTTGCTTATAGGATATATAATCGGTTGTGCATTTTCTAATTTACTATTAAATGAGCCGTCCCGCGAGAAAACCAACATTATGGACTCTGCGTAATGTATCTACCCATATCAGTCTGCGCAGTCCGCGCAGGCTAATCCGGGCCGACACATTCCGTCTCAGGTAGATAGAGGTATAGAGTAATGATTCCTGAAATAGAAAATCTACAGGAGGCGAAAAGTGTCTGTCCGGGTTAGCCTGTGGGGCATGCTTAGACTGAACCGGGTCGATACTTTACGCAGAGTCCATAATGTTGGTTGTCTCGCGGGACGGCTTCTTTGCTGCTTTAGCAAGACTGTATTCGCGCTGTTTCTGAGAGGACTATACAGAAGAGCAACTTTCTGTAAAAAGTATGACAATTCGTTCCTTTGAAACTGGATAGCTATTATTGTTGATTGATTGGTTGATTGTTTGGTGTTTAACGGCGCTTTCAACAGTTGTTCAGTTATATTACGGCGTTTCCTGGGTAAGTTACCAGCACTACTTGTCCATTAATCGTGACACCAGCCAGTCAGCCGTAATGCTAGCCCCGTAACGATGAGCGTTCAGAAGGGCACAGCCATTACTACCATGTTTAAAGTATTTGGTATGACCCGGACAGGGATCGTATCCGTGACCTCACGCATCCAACGCTGGCGCTTTTACACTACACGAGGCGTTTACACTTAAAGTAATGCAAACTTGATGAAGTAATATGTATTACATACCGAATGCACATGCAAACCACCATCAATGTAAAGGGTACATGTGAAGTAAAGGGAGTATTACACTTGCTATATTCAAACGTAAGTCAAATTCAATCATATTACAAAAGAAAGATAAATAGCTACCATTATATCTATCTATTTGCTGTATGTTGTAAAATGTACATGTTTTGTATGGACTTAAACACATGGAAACAGAAGGTCTTCAGAGATTGGGATATGTGTTTAACTGCACGCATCCCTTAGCTTTAATGGTCAACGTCATATTATATGACCTTTGACTGTAAAGTTTAGTCGTTTATATCTACACATTATGGAATATTCCTGTTGTCTGCTAAGAAAAAATAATGAAAAAGATGTAAGAACTTAAATTCTAACAGTTTAATTACAAGAAACTGTTTTGAAAACTGTGTGAGAAAAGCAGAAATTGCTCAAAATTAGCAATATCATATTTCCAATAATATTTTTCAAATTGTCGTCTATTGCAGAGGCGCCTATTGTCTTCTGGATCTGGAATAAAGAAACGTGTAGAGCGGGATAATGTCGGCAGAAAATAGGGAAGCAGGTTAGGTTGAAATCAACAAAGGGAACACGTAAGTATTACAATTTAAGACACGACAAAATGGACATTTAAAAGCATACCTTAAAATTGCCCTAGGGAATCCGTTGTGGCCGAGTGGTAAGCGTCGGGGATTTGGAGCCGGGAGTCCCGGGTTCGTTCCCAAGTGGAGTGCTCTTGCACAAGGCACATTTCCTAACCTGGTACTGGTTTGTTTACCCGGGGACCATGAATAACTGAACTGTCGCTGTGATATACCTGTAATAATGTTGAAAACGGCGTAAAACTCCAATTCAACAAATTGAATTGCCCTTGTATGACAATACTTTTGAAGTCAAGCTAGTCAATATGATTCAAGCTGACATAAATATGTCGTTTGTCTGTCTGTGTGTTCAAATTGAATCGACAAAGTCTGAAAATTTAATCAAAACCAGTGATTGGTATGAAGAAACATTTCCCACATGAAATAGTCAAAAGGGCACCTAAATTGACTTATCACACGTGACCCCTTCTGTGATAAAGACTGATAAGAACCGTAACTGGGACACACTTATTACACCAAACATTCAAGTTGTCACATAATAGACGCAATATGTTCAAATTGGCTCTCGTTGTTTTAGTAGGATTTGTGTTGATCGAATTCTGTTTGGCTCAACACTCGGGTGGTAACAAACGTTTTGTGCTCGAGACGGACTTAGAGACGGAACTAGTGAATATGAAGTTGGCATTTGCTGGTTTACAGAATAACGTAACGAACCAGATGAGAGGTAAGATTACAAACGAAATCCGCTCCATGAAAACAATATAAAGGATTTGCGATAACTTTATAAGTATATATACATATATTTATAGTGAACTAGGGATGTCAACGGTTACCGATATTAATAACCGGGTAATCGTTTGATCTTCCGATCTGTTAATCGGATATTATCAATGTTTACTTTCTTCCGTGTTTTTTATTGCTGTTGTCTTAAGTAGCTATAAATCAAACTAGACGTCGTTATTGGAACAAACGGTTTACCGGTTAGCCGTTGACATCTCTACTTTATTCAATTCTCGCAGTTTTGGTCTTGATCAGCATTTTTCGCAAATTAGTCACAGAAATACTCAAAAGCTTTACCGTGATGGCACAGATTTGTAAAAACTTAGAAATCAGTTTTCCATCAGTACGAATCCTTCTCATTTTCAAATTGATTGGGATACTCTTTGGGGCTTGCTAGATAGTGTTTTCAACCTAGTCATAGTTGTTATAATTTCTCTCTGCAGCTTGAAGGTAGATAGTTTTCAATTCATGATATAGAGTTCAAATCTCTTCTCTGCCAACATTCGGGCTTGCTAGTGCAAACAAACTGAATATAATGCATTGTCTTCTCATCAGTTGGCTAAATATTATATGTGAAAATATGCCAATTTCTTGCCAAGAATGTTGTTCAGGGTTAAGACACAGATGTGTAATGACGGGAAATCTGGGATCATGGTTGGCTGGTCGTCCATCAACCGGTCTAAGTTTTGTACCTTAAAAATCTCTTGTTGTTTTCTGTTATTTCTGTAACCATGTTGTAATCTTTCAAATATGTCATTTATTTTTAAGCGCCGCTTGTAGTCAACTTCGATCTTATGTGTTTCATTCATGACATACAAACCCTGCTGTCCTATTTGTGAATTCCTTTAATTTCTACAGGTTATTGCTTCTTTCCCTAAAGGAAAGTACTGCAAGTACTTAAACACCGTTAGGGTGAGTCAGCAAAATAATTACGGTTTACTTCTTATATGTTTGCCATAGATCATCGTTTGTTTGTGTTATAGGGTAAGCAAGCAAGAATGTTGTAAATGTTCTATGTTTTAACTATGGTCTTGATAGAAGGTTGAAATATGGATTATTTTTTTTAATTTGCCCGGACAAGTAGATGTTTACAATGTATGTATATATTTTTGCATTCTTAAATATGAAAATGTTTTGATACATATATAAGCTTATACCTTGATTGTTTATCTAATATTTTGAGACATTTCTTGGTACCGATTCATGCTGATATTCAGGTACTTCTACTAATTCAATTTATGAACTCAGGATTGACTGTTTGGTACCTGTAAAGCACATAATGCCAAAGTCAAATATGTGATCTAAGATATATCTTATCTTTTTACGAATGCTACGAATATTCAAATGCATAACTGTGATACTCCCTCTTTGATTAACCCTTTCCCATTTAAATACGCATTTTTACACATTTGTAGGAGAAGACATTCTGAAAACATTGTGGCAAAAGGAGAAATTGCCAATAATGAGCAATTTCATCTTTTGCCACAATGTTTACAACTCTATTAAAAAATAACACTATCATACATTGTGGTTTTCTATGATTTTACAAAAATATTTTTAAAGTCGTCTACAGTATAATTATTGTATATGGGAAAGGGTTTATCTGACCTTCTGGATTGAGACCAGGATTCTTTACCACGTCAACAGAAAATTATAAACATAATAATAGGACGCATACGAAGAGATAAGAATATGGTTAAAGAAAGATAAAGGTCAATGAACTCTTTCAGTGATTGTATAGGACAGCATGCCTTAATCGACAACCAAGTGTGCTAGTATATAAACTATCATTAGTCGACCACTTTGCGGAAACATCAGTTCCTACGGCGCGCGAGTACTGTGCTCGTGACATTGCTTGACAACCAAGTGTGCTAATATAAAAACTAGCATTACCCGAGCGCTTTGCTGTAACACCAGTTCATACGGCACGCGAGTACTGTGTTCGTGGTCCAAATCACACAAACCCGAATACCAGCTCACAAACCAGATGTAATTAATGACAACGATTTACATGTAATCCAATTATAATGATTAAAAATAAAGCCAACAACAATTGACAAAGCTAGGATGATGTACGAACGGCTTCTATCCTCAGTTGCCATAGCCTTTTGAAATATGCATGCAGAAGATCTCCGAACTGATTGACCAAAACTTAACGTATGCACTATGGATATGCACTAAAAGAAATATTGTTATAGAAATAGGATAATGCTCGACAATATCTTTGGTTCCTCGTTGAACATACCTATATAGCAACGGGTAGAGGTTAACCTCTTCCTGGTTTGATTAGACGTGCTGCAGGCAGTCAAACATTACGTTTCATTCAACGTTTGTATTTATTTTAAATTGTAAAAAATGTCAAACCACAAATGATTTGGATTTTTTGTTGCAAAGAAAGTTAAATTTTTGAAAAATTATGCCAACAAAATAACATGTTTAGAACAACTAACAATAATTGGATTAAACCAATTGGATTAAGTTTTCGTGTATGATGAGCGCTTACGTTTAGATACGCTAGCGGTGTTACACACTGGGTATGGAAAGTCTCGTCTAAAGTCTCGGAAAATCTTACGGGCAGAATCGTTTTGGTTAACCTGTACCGATCCCTATATATAATATAACGTGATATCAGGGGAGGTAACCTATCTAGATCTTTCGAAACATTTATATGGACGATCAGCGAACTAATTTGTTGTGACATTTGTTAACACAATTGGCATGCGACAAAGGATAATAAATGAGCAATGAGGATGTTAGCATGAACACAGTCCATGCCTGTCCAATATTCTAGATGATATTATTTTGTAAATGTCGGAGAACGCTAAAAAACTTTCTAAATGGGGAAAAACGTTAATCCATCTATTGCTATACTTTCATTGTAGACATGGAAACCAAAATCACACAGTTAACGGCCGAAAACACCAGACTTGTACAAGGTATATTCTTTATCACGTCTCTAGTAGTACATTAATATTTACCCACCACTCCGCCGGTGTAGTTGTAGAATGTCTGACTCGGAAGCGAGAGGTCGCGGGTTCGATCCCCGGTCGTGTCAAAAAAAGACTTTCAAATATGATGGTATTTGCTCTCGCTCCCTGATGCTCTTAATTGTGGTGTTAGCATTTCGACTGACTCGCTGGTGTCAGGATAAATGGACCAGTAATACTGTTAACTTAACATAGTCATGGATTGATTGATTGATTGGGGTTTAACGCCGTTTTTAACAATTTGTCAGTTATATCACGGCGGCCAGTTTACCTACTCACGCATTTCCTGGTTTTCTCACACCAGTACTCCACACAACAATCTTCCCAAGCAACTGGCTGCTTTTCCACATAGACTTAGCCCATTGGTGGAAGAGGAATGACGTATGTCGCATTGACCCTTTGTCAATCCTCGGAAAGAAGTTAGCCGAGCCGGGATTCGAACTCACAACCCCTGTATTGACAGCCCGCGTCGCTACCGACTGAGCTACCGGGGCTCGGCAACTTAGTCATGGAACACCGATATATAACTGAAACATTGTAAAAATTGGTGTTAAACACCATACAAATCAATGCACTGAAAGTACTGATGGGTGTATTGGAGATGTAAACATACAGGTTTGATTATTTGGGTCTTAACGCTCTTTTCAGCAATATTTAGTCAATTCACAGCTGCCACTTCATCTACCCATATTTCCTGGCTATTCCAAGGCAATAGCTACGTTTCCACATAGACCGTAATTCCATTGGTGGAAGACAAATGGTGCGGTGTAGCATTGTCTTTGTCAATTGTCCGAAATAATGTTGGCCAAGCTTGGATTCGACCTCAAACCCCTGAATTTACAGCCCGAATCACTACTGACTGAGCTAGCAAATATAGGTGTTGTGGCAAAATACAAGGCGATATTTAGTTTATGTTGAAACTTATTGAAATATTATGCAAAACATGAATCAATTGTGTAAAGGGTCACTAAGCGAACACTTCTATCGATTTATCTTGACATCAGACAAGCACTTTCATAAGAATGTAATTTAAAAGTTTTGTCATTTTCCCGATTTTCTGATGCCACCTGGCTATCATGGTTTACAACCAATCAATATGGCTTGAATCAAATCAAATTATTTTGGAATTCGAAAAGGGGTTTCAAGAAGTTTTGACATTTCTCCCTTTTTGATGCATCAAATTATCCGTAGAATATAAATATACCGCGCAATTTCTTCATTTGCCACAATATTTCCAAAAGTCATCTCCTGCAGAGGCCACATAATTGGTCTGTATGTGGATAAAGGTTGATATCTCCGGTTTATTTTTCTGAATAGTTCAGAATAGTATAAAACAAAATATTGTGGCAAAATGAGATATTGCTATTCATGTCTCCTTTTGACACAATGCTTTCAAAAGTTGTCTGCAGCAAATGCATCTGCAAGTGGGAAAACATGCTGTTAAAATATCTCGAACAAATCTACTTTTTCAGAAGAAATATTACTTACTATTTTACTAGAGGAAACAAAGGGTTACAGTTTACACAGGGTAATTTGTTAAGGCGGTCATACACACTATTACTGATATCCTTATCCTTTAGTAGTCCTTAATATGGTATTTACACATCTGTTTAGACTTGAACAGTTGTAACTGCATGTCTTCACACGAAACCGTAACAACTGTTTCGAACTGAGCCATCAAATTATTATTAAATATTTTAATATTATTTTCAGCTGCTAATTAGCACTGAAATTATACTATATATACAATTGCTTGCGCGTATCTGCTTAGTAGAATTATTTCTGTATTGAGATAAGCGTTTAAAAGATCGGTACTACTTTTCGAGTGGTAAATCGTATCATTTTAAGGAATATACGATTCTGAGAAATACCTGTTAACTTTGAGGGCACAATTAACACAAAAAAAATACACTGACGGTTACATCGGGGGAGGTGGATAGTCAAAACAGATAGTGGATTAGACGAAGGAGAGTAGAAGAGTCAATAGCAGTAAGGCAGTAGGGAAATAGTTCATCAAAATGCCCCTTTATTCATAGCGTTAAGTTGTTTCCGGGGGGTACTTTGTCCCGTGACTCTCAAATCCGAGGATCTTTTTAATCATGTAATCATCTCAAATCCGCAGACCTTTTTAATCATAGAATCATCTCAAATCCGCGGACCTTTTCATTCATGTAAACATATCAAATCCGCGGATGTTTGTTTATTTCTTCACGTGATTCTCAAATTGTAGGAAGTGGTGCTGTTTTTGTGAGATGGGGAAGAAACGTATGTCCATCAACATCGGATATCATTTATAAAGGTTTGATAAATATTTCATTTTTTCCTTCGTTTGCGTAGTGAGTGTGGTTAATGTTTTTATCCCTTTCCCACCTACAGACGCATTTTGACGTATCTGCAACACACGACTTTTGAAAACATCGAGCCCGTCCCATACCCAACTAAGAGATGTTTGAAGGACATATACCCCAAATATAAAAATCAGGGAGCCAACTAAGAGATGTTTGTTGGGTATATACCCCACCTATAACAATCAGCGAGCCCGCCTCATACCCTATTAAGAGATGTTTGTAGGGTATATATCACAGATATAACAAACAGCTAACACGTCTCATACCCAATTAAGAGAAGATTTTAGGGTATTCATCCCAAATATAGCAATCGGCGGGCCCGTCCCATACCCTACTAACAGATGTGTGTAGGTAATATACCCCAAATATAACCATCAGCGAGCCCGTCTCATGCCTAACTAAGATATGATTGTAGTGTATATACCCCAAATATAGCCATCAGCGAGCCCGTCTCATGCCTAACTAAGATATGATTGTAGTGTATATACCCCAAATATAACAATCAGCAAACCCGTATCATACCCAACAAAGTGATTGTTGTAGAGTATATGCCCAAATATAAAAAGTATATATATAAGGACATATACCCAACTACTACAATCACCGAGCACGTCTAATACCCTACTAAAAGATGTTTGTAAGACATATACCCCAAATACAACAATCAGTGAACCCGTCTCATACCCTCTAATAAATGTTTGTAGGATATAAACACCAAATATAACAATCAGCGAACCCTCCTCATATCCAACTAAGAGAGGATTGTAGTGTATATATCCCAAATATAACAATCAGCGTCCCGTCTTATACCTAAGTAAGATATGTTTGTAGGGTATACACGCCAAATATTACAATCAGTGAGCCCGTCTCATACCTAACTAAGATATATGTGTAGGATATATACCCCAAATATAACAATCAGCGAACCCGTGTCATACACAACATAGATATGACTGTAGGTTACATACCCCCAATGTTACAATCGCCGAGCTCTCCTTATACCCAACTAAAAGATGTTTGTAGGGTATTCATCCCAAATATAACAATCGGCGAGCC
Organism: Serripes groenlandicus; assembly: GCA_031761405.1. NCBI lineage: Eukaryota > Metazoa > Mollusca > Bivalvia > Cardiida > Cardiidae > Serripes > Serripes groenlandicus. Next base: position 35,035,234 of record JASEVX010000002.1, read on the forward strand.
CGTCTCATACCCAACTAAGAGATGTTTGTTTGACAAATACCCCAACTGTAATAATCAGCAAGCCCATCTCATACCCAACTAAGCGATATTTGTAGGGTATATAGCCCAAATATAACAAGCAGCGACCAGTCCCATACCCAACTAAGATATGTTTGCAGGACATATACCCAAACTTTAACAATCAGCGAGCCCGTCTCATACCCAATTAAGATATGTTTGTAGGGTATATACCCCATATATTACAATCAGCTAGCCTTGTCATACCCAACTATGAGATGTTTGTAGGACATATACCTCAATTAGCGAGCCCGTCTCACTGAAGAGCATATACCCTTTTAAGAGACTAATAACAATGAACCAGCACGTCTTATACAAATGTACCTTACTTAGTGAAGATCCTAGGTCATATAGCAAACGAACATTGTGTTTTATTGATCTACTAACTTTGTATCTGTATTAGTATCAGTTTAATACGATAGTGATATTCAACGTTAATATATATATATATATATATATATATATATACGTTATACTTATATAGTGTCGTCAGCTTCGAATGATCGCAGGTTACAATAGCTTTAGGAATAAAGAAGGAATAAAACAGTCGGAAAATATATCTCCAAAAGTTAACTGCTTTATAGGAGTCAAAAGTCCCACATTCATATTAGGCAACTTATTTCAGTGTTATATCATAATTTGTATGAGCTTGTATAGTATTGTCACGCTATTTTCACTTATCATAATATGTTATGTCAGTGTATGTTGTAGTATGGGCCGGAGGCCTAGATACTATAAATAATGCTCCATTAGTAACTTCTGAAACAAATCTATAGAAGTGTAGGCCAATAAGTTCCCCCCCAACGCACACGTGTATGGAATATATCTGACAACGATCTGATTATTTCAGGTTATACTGCAGGAAAGCATTACACTAATTCAGGCAGTGGAACCGACATACAGTGTCTACCGGATGACCCAACATGGTCCAACTACGTAGACGGACACGATGCGTGGAGGGCAAATATGTTTGGTGTTGAGCTGGAAGTACACGATAGCGAACATATCTTCAATGGTGCCGTACATAATGAAGACATTCCGTGCGCTGTATGCAAATCCAAAAGGTCAACTTCCATGATGATACCGGGTCGCAACAACTGCTATGGTAACTGGACGATGGAATACCATGGTTACCTAATGACGGCCTATTACGCACATCAAAGTACGACACATGTGTGTGTTGACGATAGTCCAGAATTCATTCCTGGGGGTGGTGGCAATGATGACGATGGTCTCCTGTACTTGGTAGAAGGGAGATGCGGAACACTGCAATGCCCACCATATGTAGAAGGTCGCGAACTGGCATGTGTTGTGTGTTCAATTTAATGGAATTTGAGTACAGTTCAATAAATGTTGACTCCTTTTCAAACCCTCTGTTTATATTTCGACATAATACGGTCTAGTCGAGTCGTAATAGCTTACAAAAGACACAATACGGTTTAATAGAGTCGTAATAGCTTACAAAAGACATAATACGGTCTAGTAGAGTCGTAATAGCTTACAAAAGACACACTACGGTCTAGTCGAGTCGTAATAGCTTACACAAGACACTCTACGGTCTAGTAGAGTCGTAATAGCTTACAAAAGACACAATACGGTCTAGTCAAGTCGTAATAACTAACACAAGACACACTACGGTCTAGTCGAATTATTATAGCTTACACGATATACAATACGGTCTAGCCGAGTCGTAATAGCTTACAAAAGACACAATACGGTCTAGTCGAGTCGTTATAGCTTACAAAAGACACAATACAGTCTAGTCGATTCGTAATAGCTTACAAAAGACACAATACGGTCTAGTCGAGTCGTAATAGATAACACAAGACACAATACGGTCCAGCCGAGTAGTAATAGATTACCAAAGACACACTACGGTATAGTCGAGTCGTTATAGCTTACAAAATACACAATACAGTCTAGTCGATTCGTAATAGCTAACACAAGACATAATACGGTCTAGTCGAGTCGTAATAGCCTATATGTCCAGGGCTCGAGAGTTCGAATCCGGACTCCGACATTTATAATTCCGATGATTGTTTTAACCTTTTCCCACATACAACTTATCTGCTGCAGACGATTTTGTTATTATAGTGATACAAACCTTCAAATCTCCATTAAAGATATCTTATTTGTTAAATAAAGTTGAAAACATTGTGGCCAAAGGAGAAATTGCTCATCATGAGCAATTTCACCTTTGGCCACAATGTTTTCAAAAGTCGTCTGCTGCTTTTGCGTCAATATGCGTCTGCAGGTTTAAAAGGGTCAAGTCACTGTGACCAGCTTCATTCGTCTCCCACTAAAAGACTTATGGTATACATGGGAAGACATTGTGACAAAAGAAGAAGTTGCTCAAAACGAGCAATTTCTACTTTTGCAATAATGTTTTCAACTTTTTTTCAGTAAATATACCTTCATTTCTAGAGATTTTCCGTATTTTGAGTAGATGTTTTCAAAGTCGTTTGCTGCAGATTTGTTGTATGTGGGAAAGGGTTAAGGAACACCATATTGCATAACGAGAATCGGAATTTGTTTGTTTTCTTCGCATATTGTAAATTTATATGTCGTTAATAGTTAAAATCGTTCTCGGGAGGTTTCCGGGTGCGTGTACGGCTAGAACGCAAACGTAGAAGCTCCTGATCAGACTGCACATGCTGCTCTTAATCTGACGCCGACGCACTCGTTTCTTAAGCGCGTGTAAATAACCCATTAGAGAGATTGATTGATTGTTCGGTGTTTTACGCCGATTTCAACAATTGTTCAATTATATCATTGCATTTCCAGGGTAAGTTACCAGTTCTACTGGTTCATTTATCCTGACACAAGCCATTCAGTCGTAATGCCAACCCCGCAATCCTGAGCGCCAAGGAGGGCAGTCCGTTGTACCCATTATAAATATTTCCAGTACTAAGCGCTGCATGGTAAATACATTCTATATATAGTATAGTGCATTGAGTTATATACTTTTGGTCATTGTAGCAAAACATTGCCGTATACTTATAAATTAGTATCAAAGCCTTAGCTTGTAATGTTTAGGAGCGAAGGGAATCTAAACGCAATACTTTGAACAATTTTATACGTCAAATAAGCACAAAACTTCAGGCTAGATGCATGGTAGAGTTATGACACTATACATGTACATTAAAAAAGCACAAAACTGCAGGCTAGATGCATGGTAGAGTTATGACAATATACATTAAATAATCAGACACATGCAAGCTAGATGCATGGCTTGAGTTATGACACTATACATTAAATAAGCACCACACTGCAAGCTAGATGCATGGTAGAGTTGTGGCAATATACATTAAATAAGCACCAAACTACAAGCTAGATGCATGGCAGAGTAATGGCAATATACATTAAATAAGCACTAAACTGCAAGCTAGATGCACGGTAGAAATATGACAATATACATTAAATAAGCACCAAACTGCAAGTTAGATACACGGTAGAGTTATGACACCATACACTAAACAAGAACCAAACTTCAAGCTAGATGCATGCTAGAGTTTTGACACTATATATTAAATAAGCACCAAATCTCAAGCCTGATGTATGGTAGAGTTATGACAATATACATTATATAAGCATCAAACGTCTAGCTAGATGCATGGTACAGTTATGACACTATGAATAAAAAAGGACCAACCTTCAAGCTAGATGCATGGTAGAGTTATGACGCTATACTTTCACCGTACATTAGATGAGCTTAACACTACTAGTCAATATGAGCACTCGATCATGTTTTAGCCGAATCAATTAATCAAACCTACAGCCTTTAACTATCACACGACTGCTTACTCGGTGTGTCAGATTAACATGCATACACCGTTACTCTTTTAAACAATGTTAACTGTAAAACTTGGTGCTCGGTGTGTTAGGTCAATCTGGATACACCCCTAAAATATTAAACAATGTATATGATAAAGCTGAGTGTTCGGTGTGTTAAGTCAATCTGGATACACCCCTAATATATTTAATAATGTCAACGGTTTAGCTGAGTATTCGAAGTGTTAGTTCAATCTGGACACATCCTTGTTCTTCTAAACAATGTCAAGGGTATAGCTGAGTGATCGGTGTGTTAGGCAAATGTTTGTAGACCCATGTTCTATTGAACAATGTCAATGGTATAGCTGAGTTTTCGATGTGTTAAGTCAATCTGGATACACCCCTAATATATTTAATAATGTCAACGGTTTTGCTGAGTATTCGATGTGTTTGTTCAATCTGAATTCATCCCTGTTCTGTTATACAATGTCAACATAATAGATGAGTGTTCGGTGTGTTAGGTCCATCTGAATACATCCCTAATTAATAATACAAAGTCAATAGTATAACTGAGTGATCGGTTTAATAGGTTTAATAGGTCAATCTTGTTACACCCTTGTTCTAGTAAACAATGTCAACGGTATAGCTAATGGTTCGGTGTGTTAGGTCAATCTGGATACATCCTTAATCCATTAAACAATGTCAATAGAATATTGGAGTTTGGTGAGTTAGGTCTTGTTACAACCCTGTTCTATTAAACACAGTCACTGGTATAGCTAAGAGCTCGATGTGTAAGGTCAATCTGGATACATTCCTGTTCTATTAAACAAAGTCAACGGTATAACGGAGTGCTCGGTGTGTAAGTTAAATCTTGATACGCCCATATTCTATTAAACAATGCCAACAGTATAGCTGAGTGTTCGGTGTGTTAGGTAAATCTTGATACACCACTAATCTATTTAATAAAGTGTCAACGGTTTAGCTGAGTGATCGGTGTGTTAGGCCAATCTGGATACACCGTTGTTCTTTTAAACAATGTCAAGGGTATAGCTGAGTGATCGGTGTGTTAGTTCAATCCAGATACATCCTTATTATTTTAAACAATGTCACGGTTAGCTGAGTGTTTTGTGTGTTAAGTTTATCTGGATACACCCCTAATCTATTTAATAATGTTAACGGTTTAGCTGAGTGTTCGGTGTGTTAGTTCAATCTGGATACAACGTTTTTCTTTTAAACAATGTCAAGGGTATAGCTGAGTGATCGGTGTGTTAGTTCAATCCAGATACATCCTTATTATTTTAAACAATGTCACGGTTAGCTGAGTGCTTTGTGTGTTAAGTTTATCTGGATACACCCCTAATTTATTTAATAATGTTAATGGTATAGCTGAGTGTTCGGTGTGTTATTTCAATCTGGATGCATCCCTGTACTTTTAAACAATGTCAACGGTTTAGCTGAGTGTTCGGTGTATAAAGTCAATCTTGATACACCACTAATCTATTAAACAATGTCAACGGTTTAGCTGAGTGTTCGGTGTGTTAGGTCAATATGGATACATCCTTGTTGTTTTAAACAATGTCAAGGGTATTGCTGAGTTTTCTGTGTGTTAAGTCGATATGGATACATCCTTGTTCTTTTAAACAATGTCAAGGGTATTGCTGAGTGTTCAGTGTGTTAAGTCGATATGAATACATCCTTGTTCTTTTAAACAATGTCATGGGTATTGCTGAGTGCTCTGTGTGTTAAGTAAATATGGATACATTCTTGTTCTTTTAAACAATGTCAAGGGTTATAGCTGAGTGTTCTTTGTGTAAGGTCAATCTGGATACACATCTAATCTATAAAACAAAGTTAACGGTATAACTGAGTGATCAGTGTAATAGGTCAATCTGGATACATCCTTGTTCTATTAAACAAAGTCAACGGTATAGCTCGGTGTGTTAGCTAAATATGGATACATCCTTAATCTAATAATATTATAAACAATGCCAACAGAGTAGCTGAGAGTTGAGTGTGTTAGGTCAATCTTGGTACACCCTTGTTCTATTAAACAAAGTCAACGGTAAAACTGAGTGTTCGGTGTGTTATGTCAATCTGGATACACCCCTGTTCTATTAAACAATGTCAACAGTATAGCCGAATGTTCGGTGTGTAAGGTCAATTTGGATACAGTCTTTATCTTTCAAGCAATGTCAAAAGTACAGAATGTATGACGGTATCTGTATGTTTGGTTGCATTAACCCTTTTCCACATACAGACGCTTTCTGACGGCTCTGCAGCAATCGGTTTGTGAAAACTTTGTGGCAAAAATACATATGTTTAACTAAATATTTTCAAAGGCATCTGCAGCAAATTTATGGGAAAAGGGTTAAATATCGACGCTTACTGTAACCGATCAGCTAGAAAGCGGAAACAATGTACGAATTATACGTGTCTGAAGCCAATTTATATGGGATTTAATTAACAGAAGATAACATCCAAATACTAAAAAATGCCTCTAATTCAATTTTCAATTTAAACATTTTTTTTCCCATAATACAATTACATGTATAAATATCGGGAAATATAAAACAGCAATGTATCGATGTTATACTACAAATGGGGAAAGCCTTCACAGTGTAAGTAGTTTTATTTCATTCTATCAGACTATTGACAACATAATATGTGGTCTTGCTTAATTAAACATTTCAACATTTCAATATGGCGAGAAGCTACACATTTCTGTCCATCGCATTGACTAAGGTAAACATGTCTTCATGTTGTAGTGGTTAGAGCGTTCGCCTCGGTGCGGGAGATCATGGTTCGATCCCCGGTCTAATACTAAAAATGTTAGCAATTGCTTACTTCCTTGGTGCACAGGGTTGCAGGGATAGCAGAATGTTTAATGCATCGATCCCAAGATAAATAATACCGGTAGAACTAATTCGTCCAAGAAACGCCATGGTAGAACTAATTCATTCAAGAAACGCCATGATATAACTGAAATGATGTTGAAAGCGGTGTACAGCACTCAAATAAATTGACTTTATTGAGGTCATATTGCAGGAAAGCATTACACTCATGTAGGCAGTGGAAGCGACATACAGTGTTTACCGGATGATCCGACATGGTCCAACTACGTGGACTGAATCGATGCGTGGATATGTATGGTGTTGAACTGGAAAAAACACAATAACGAACATATCTTCAATGATCCCGTATATAATGAAGACATATTCAATCCATAAGGCCAACTTTCATGATGATACCGGGTCGCAACAACTGTTATGGTAACTGGACAATGGAAAACCATGGAAAACCATGGTTACCTAATGCCGGCCTATAACGATGTTCACAGTATGTCTCATGTTTGTGTAGAAGATAGTCCAGAATTTGTTCCTGGGGGTGTTGGCAATAATGACGCGGCTTTGCTGTACTTGGTAAAAGGGATTTGCGGAATACTGCAACGCCCACCATATGTAGAAGGTCGCGAACTTGCATACTGTACAAAGTAATGGAATATGACTACAGCTCAATAAATGTTGCCTCGTATTTAAACATTCTGTTTATATTTCGATACAATACGGTCTAGTCAAGTCGTAATAGCTAACACAAGACCTATCGGTCTAGTCGAGTCGCAAAGGTTAACACCAGACCTATCGGTCTAGTTGAGTTGTAATAGCTAGCACAAGACCTATCGGTCTAGTCGAGTTGTAATAGTTAGCACAAGACCCATTGGTCTAGTCGAGTCGTAATAATTAACACAAGACCTATCGGTCTAGTCGAGTCGTATTAGCAAGCACAAGACCTATCGGTCCAGGGATCGTCAGTTCGAATCCCGACTCCGCCATTTATATTTCCGATGATTGACCGCTTTCTTTCGTCTCCCACTAATAGTCTCATGGTATAATGTGAAGAGAGCCAGTTTCCTGGTAAGAATGGTGTGTGGAGTACTGGTCCAAGACAGTCAGAAAATGAATTGTAAGGTAAAATGGCTGCTGTGATATGACTAAAATAATGTTGAAAACATCTCTTAGTTTGATATGAGACGGGCTCGCTGATTGTTAGATTTGGGGTACATGTATATACACTACAAACATTTCTAAGTTGGGCATGATATGGGCTCTCTGATTGTTGTATTTGGGTATATATCCTACTAGCATCGCTTAGTTGCCTGATAATGATGGTGTGTGAAATAGACATCAAACAACTTGTTAGGTGAACAATGGCTGCTGTCATATTTCTAAAATATTGTTGAAAACATCTCTCAGTTGGGTATGAGACGGGCTCGCTGATTGTTATATTTGGAGTATTAATGTTATGACTGGTAAGAATGGTATGTGTAGTACTGTTGCGAGGCATCCAGGATACAAATGGTACGGTGACCTGGCTGCTATGATGTTACTAAAATAATATTGAAAACAGTGTCAAACCCCAGTGACTTTATACGTACATATAACATATATAACCGTGTTATATCATTTGTACTATATGAACTATATTTAAGGAACACTAGATTGAAAACCGACGATCAGGGTGTGTTTGTTTTCTTCACATACTGTTAACTTATAGTTTGTTAATATGCACAATCGTTCTCGATAAACATCCGGGTACGACTAGAGGGTGAACGTTAGTAATCTTAATCTGACGTGGACAGACTCGTTTTTTAAACGCGTGTAAACAGCCATTAATTGAGAAATTTCCAGTACCAAACGTTGCATGGTAAATGCTGTCACGTGCCACCCGTCTGGGCCTGTCTGTTGGTTGAGTTGATAGGGTTTAGCAACTCGGTGGAGCGAAATAAAACGAGAAGCAAAGATCACTTTTTCAGTTTTCCTTTAATTCTGGTAATAAGGTTGAAAAGGGGAGAACAAAGGGGAGTAACTGTGCATGTATCATTCTCAATGCAGGTACGTAGTTACTTCCCTTGTAGTAAACCCTCTTTCCCATCTAAAGACCACATTAACAACTGCGCGACCGTGGAATACCTTAATGCGAATGATTGCTTAATACTTCTAACAAGCAGCTCGGACGTATGAAATATACTGTTTGGGTATTCTATTTGGTTGATAATGATTCTCTAAGGCTCAGAGAGAATAAAATGGTCTCGATGCTATAATTACTATACTAAGAATGGAATTTTTAATGTAGTGGACGTGGATCTATCTAACCTGTACTCGTGTTCGAATGACAGTCCTTTTTTCAGCTGCACAGCGACTGTGACCGTTAACGGGTCACAACGTTCGGAAGCCTTGTCACAATGGTTCAACAGAAAATGTCAATCGTGACCAAATCGGTCACAAGAGAGCAACGGAAAAGGGTTTCTCTTACCTTATGAAACTCAAGCATAAACGAAGTAACTATGCACCAGTGTAAGCTTCCAGACTTAAGACGATCACTGTAAATCATTGGGGTGACACTCATCCTGAGTAATTGTTACTGTTTCCAAAATGTTTTACATGCAAATAATATTGATTTGTCTTGGTGCAAAGTTAGCCGCCCGCCCAGGCGGGACGTTTTAATACATTATTTACACATGCAGTACATTGAGTTTTATAGTCTTATCGCCAATCAAAGTTATATTTGCGACTTAATTTCAATGATATAATAAACTGCTAACTTTGACAGAGAGTCTTTGCAAGCAGATGTCATTGTTTATCAATTGTTTAATGATGGAAATCGGCAATTAATCATTTATATAAATTGCATAGGGTTTTGGCTGTTTCAGCACAACGGTGCCGTTTAATGAAGATTTAGTTTCAATGCAATAGTTTGTAAGGTTTAACAGAAAAGTGACCACAATTGTAAGTAAAATAAGAACCAAATTTCAAGCAAGATGCATGGTAAAGTTGTGACCCGTGCTGAATACAATCACCATACATCAGGGTATATTTCATAGGATGTTATAACATATATGTTACATGTATATGAATCAATTGCTATGGGATGTAACAACATACTTTCTGGCTATGTATATATGTAACATTTTACGATTTTCCTAATATATCTATCTATCGTAGATAATAATTCAAAACATTATAGGAAAAGTAGAAACTACTCAAAAGAACCTGTCTCTTCGCATCAATGTTTTCAAGGTTTTATATAAACTACATTTTAGTTCCCAAATGTTTCATTCTTGGATGTTTTCAATACAGGCAGCTCTTAAAATATCTAATCAGGTAAACGGTCAAACATATGCTGCATGAAACTGTTCTGTGATGTCAACATAAATGTTATGGGTCGGAGGCCTTATGTTAACACAATTTTGTCATGGTCATTGTCGTTGTCAATTACATGGTCGCAGAAAGTTGCCCGAGATTGTGATATATGTGTTTTGACCCACATGACCTTACTTAAGGTAAATATTTGAGATTTGTTTTCCAGCGGTCTGCTAAGGGAATAAGGAAATACAAGTCAAAATGGATGCTTTAGAAGCTTGTGTATACATTGCCCTTGTATGGCGCTACTTTTGCAGTCAAGCTAGTCAACATGACTCAAGCTAACATAAATATGTCGTGTGTCTGTCTTTGTGTTCAAATTGAATCAACAAAGTCTGAAAATGACATAAAAACAATGATTGGTATGAAGTAACACATTATGTCCCACATGAAATAGTCAAAAGGGCACATAAATTGACTCATCACACGTGACCCCGTCTGTGATAAAGACTGATAAGAACCGTAACTGGGACACACTTATTACACCAAACATTCAAGTTGTCACATAATAGACGCAATATGTTTAAATTGGCTCTCGTTGTTTTGACAGGATTTGTGTTGATCGAAAGCAGTCTGGCTCAACACTCGGGTGGTGACAAACGGTTTGTGCTCGAGACGGACTTGGAAACGGAAATAACGAATTTGAAGTTGGCATTTGCTGGTTTACAGAATAACTTATCGAACCAGATGAGAGGTAAGATAACAATGATATTCGCTCCATGAAAACAATAAAAAGGATTTGCGAATACTATATAAACATATATTTATAACCGGTTATCCGATCGGTTAATCAGATACTATCAATATATACTTTCTTCCGTGTTATTTATTGTTATTGTTTTAATTAGCTATACATCAGACTATATATCGTTATTAGAACAATCGGTTAACCGTTGACATCCCTAATTTATACCGCTCTCGCAGTTTTGGTCTTTTTCGCAAATTAGTCACAGATATATTCAAAAAGCTTTACAGTGATGGCAAGGATTTGCAAATACCTGAAAATTAGTTTTACGTCAGCACGACTCGTTCTCGTTTACAAATTGATTGGGATACTTATGGGGATTGCTAGCTAGTGTTACAACCTAGTAATAGTTGTTATAATTTCTCTCGGATTTCGGCAGCTTCGTCTGGAGGGTAGATAGTTTTCAATTCAGGTATTTTGAAGTTGAACTCTCTTTTCTGCCAACATTCGGTCTTGCAAGTGATAACAAAATGAATATAATACATTGTCTATGTGAAACGGAAACCAATTGCTTGCGAAGAATGTTGTTCGGGGTAATGGCACACATGTGTAATGACGGGATATCTGGAATCATAGTTGGCTGGTCGTCTGTCTGTACGTCCATCAACCGGTCTTAGTTTTGTAACTTAACAATATCATATTTGCCAGCAAGGTCATACTATTTTATGTTTTAGCCATAGATCATCGTTTGTTTGTTTTATTAGGTTAGCAAGCAAGAATGTTGCACATGTTCTATGTTTTAACTATACTTTTGATATAAGGTTGAAATATGAAGCAAAACATAGATGGAATCATTTTTTAAATTTGCTCGGACACGTAGATGTACATGTATATATTTTTCGATTCTTAAATATGCAAATGTTTTGATACATATGTATAAATTAATAAGTCTTATCACATATGTTAGATTATACCTTGATTGTTTATCTAATCTTTTGACCAATTTCTTGGAACCAATTCATGCTGATATCCAGATATTTCTACAGGTTCAATTTATGTATTAAGGATTGACTGTTTGGTACCTGTCAAGCACATGTTAAAGTCAAATATGTAATCAAATATATATCTTATTGGAATGCTTTGAAATTTAGCACATGGATATTTTTAGACCTGCCAGGGTGACCACATTTCGGGATTTATCTTTGTCCTTACTACTAAGTATATTAATTTAAGGTAAATAACTTTTAAAACAACCTTTGTACACTCTATATACATGTATGCGATTTACAAATTAAACAAAAGGCAAAGGCTTCATTTAATATTAATTTAATGTATGTACTTTTTTAGTTAAGCGAAATTCATACTGTATCTAGTCTAAACAGTAAAGTAGAGAACCATTGTACTAAATTGGTTACCTGCCTCAATAGTTCTCAAACCGGGAACCAAAATAGGCGCGCTAAATGTAGTCTGATACATGTACCTTTCATCCTACATATTACGCAGTGATAAGTGGAAGGAACTCCAGCAGACGTTATTTCTCGCCGTTATTACGTCACTGTGTTGTATAAACACTTATGCTTATCCGTTATATACTATGGTTATCTGCTTTTCTATGTGATGTAATTGCTTGAACCGGAAAGAAAAAAGGACGTTGCTCGTTCGACATTTTGATGAAACAATATAAGAAAGTTGTGTTTTTGCAGTATACTCGTGTTGTAAATTTCTAACACCTTTACTTTTCATATTTTTTATACACATTCAATGTTTTTGGTTTTAATATCTCCACAGGAAATTCTCTGCAATAACAATTTAAATTAACACTGAATCAGGTTATGAGCAAATATGTTTTGTCTTAATTTTTCTCCATTTACGGTTTTAAGCCTTTCTCACAAATATACCCTTACCGAGCCTCTGCAATAGACCCTTTTTCCACACACGAGTATATACCCTTGATGTGCCTCTGCAACAGACGACTTTTGATATCATTATGGTAAAATGTGAAATTGCTTACAATGAGATTTAATCGACTTTTGAAATAATTGTGGCAAAAGGTGAAATTGCTTATAATCATCTTTATTTTATCCTTACGGTTTTAACCATTTCCAACATACGAGTATATACCATTTCTGAGCCTCTGCAGCAGACGACTTTTGAAATCATTGTGGCAAAAGGTGATATTGCTCATAATGAGCAATTGCTTCATTTGCCACAACAATTTCAACTATCTTACAATCATTTATAGAGATAATCTATGTTTGATTTCAAAGTCTGTCATTGAAATCATTGTGGCTAAAGGAAAAATTGCTCATAATGAGCAATCATGATTTGTATTTACTACAATAATTGTCAACACTTTTGAGTTATCATACAATCATTTTATTTGTCTTTAGATCAACTTAGCCGAAGGCTTTAGATTATCTATTCTGATCACTCTATGTCCGCCGTCCGTCGTCCGTCGTCCTTCGTCCATCCACCGTTAGTTAACATTTAGCTTTAAACATTATCTTCTCCTAAACCGCAGAAACAATTTCCACAAAACATCACAGGAATGTTCCTATGGTGGTCCTCTTTCAGAATTGTTCAAAGATTCAAATACCATTGAGAACTTTGATTGTATTAGAAAGGGGGCAAAATGTCCAAACTTTAAAAATCTTCTGATCCGAATCTTCTTGTCAGATTCCAATACAATTTGGTAGATATGTTCCTTCGGTGATCCTCTGCAACGATTGTTCAATCCATACCGATAGATCGAAAAACATGGCAGTCAGGCGGCTTCAGAAAAGGGGCAAAATGACAAAATTTGAAAATTCCATTGTTATGAAAGTGCTTGTCTGATTTTCAGAAAATTTAATAGGAATCTTACCTGAGTGATCCTCTACTTAATTTTTTCCAGCCGTTTTGATTAGTTACAAAATCATAGCAACCAAGCGTCATCACAAAAGGAGTAAATTGAACTTTTGGCTACGAATGAAAACACCTACCATTCCACTGGACCAATTTCAACTTGACTTCACAGAAATGTTCCTTTGTTGGTCTTCTTTTAAAATTGTTCAAAAACTTACACTCTGTGTAGAAATTTGGTTGCTGTGGCATCAGAGCGTGAGAAAAATACCCAAATTTTCAAAATCCTTTTCCTCCATAAAATCTACCTGTCCGATTTCAAGATAATTTGGTGGAAATGTTCCTTGAAAGATTATCTACAATAAGTTTTCAAGCCATATTGGTTACGTTATAAAACAGGGCAGCAAGGTGGCATTACGAGAGTGGCAAAATGACAAAACTATATAATTCCATTCTTATTCTCCTTGCAGTTTCATTTGCACTCCTGATCAAATTTTCCCTGATAGTTGCAGTTAAATATTTGCTACTAATTTACTATCACTCAGGTGATCGATTTAGGGCCATCTTCTGCAGATTTGTTTTATGTGGGAAGTGGTTAAACCCTTTTCCACTATCATGACTTACCGATACAAAACAAAAACAGATTTTCTGTGTGTCTGTATTATTTGTCAAAACATTATCGTAACAGGGCTTGTGTTCAATACAAGTAGTTGATTATCTTTGGTACAAATTGAAATTTATCATAAACTTTTGTCCATTTATCTTTAGTATTCGTCTTATTTGTCACTTTTCATGATCAGATTAACTGTAAATCATCGCATTCACTTAAAACAAAGACCATGCCAGGTTAAATATCCTACATAAAACTTAAATCTTCAAATACTGATATTTGCATTACTAACTACAGATTAAATTTGTCTAATGTTTGTGGATTTAAATGTAGTTTTTTTTATTTCTTCATGTGCAACGAAATATTGCGGCTTCTTTTTGATGTTTTGCGGCAAACATTCGTCTTGTCTTTCCACGAATGCTACGAATACTCAAATGCATAACTGAGATATTCCCTTTTTGATTAAGCCTTTCCCATTTACAGACGCTTTTTGACGCATTTCTATGAGATGACTTTTGAAAACATTGTGGCAAAAGAAGAAATTGCTCACGATGAGCAATTTCATCTTTTGCCATAAGGTTTACACATTTATTCAATAATAACACTATCATACAAAGTGGTTTTCTATGATTTTACAATACTATTTATAAAGTCGTCTTATGTATAAGTATTGTATGTGGGAAAGGGGTTTATCTGACCTTCTGGATTGAGACGAAGATTCTTTTCTATGTCAGGAGAAAGTTATAAAAAAATAATAATAGCAAGCTCCATAAAGAAATAATTTAAACAATGATTTCAATGTGATGTATATATAGATAAGAATATGGCTAAAGAAAGATAAAGGTCAATAAACCCTTTCAGTATGGTGGCATATTACTGCCGCAAGAAAAGCTGTCGTAAACCTGTTGTAAGAACAGTAATTCTTACAATGAATATTACAATTATAACATAGATCATCAAATACACAGAGTTGTTTATACATCTTGTATAATCTCTGAAAGAGTTGATTGTATGTTTGCAGGTATATTTCTTCCGTAAGATAACCTGTTAACGTTTTGTACATTTCGCAAACCTTAACTAGATAATCTGTTTATATTGTTCAGAACTTGATACCAATTCATGCTGAAATCCAGGTAAATCTACTGGTTTAATTTATGTACTCAGTGTTGAAATTATTAACAAGTTATTATGTTACTTATTACGAGCTTTAACATCAGTTCCCAAGGCGCGCGAGTACTGTGTTCGTTGCATTGTTCGACAATCAAGTGTGCAGCTATATAAACTATCATTAGTCGAACGCTAAGCTGTAACATCAGCTCATAAGGATGGCGAGTACTGTGTTCGTGGCAGTGTTCGACAACCAAGTGTGCTAGTAGAGGAGCTATCATTAACCGAGCGCTTTGCTATAACATTAGTTCATAAGGCGCAAGAGTAATGTGTTCGTGACATTGTTCGACAACCAAGTTAGTTAGTATAGAAACTATATTAGTCGAGCGCTGAGCTGTAACATCAGTTCCTATAGTGCGTGAGTACTGTGTTCGTGGTTTTGTTCGACAATCAAGCATAGTACCATTAGCCGAACGCTTAGCTATAACATCAGTTCATAAGGCGCACGAGTAATGTGTTCGTGGCATTGTTCGACAACCAATTGTGCTAGTATAGAATATATCATTAGCTGACTGCTTTGCTGTAACATCAATTACTAAGGCGCGAGATTATTGTGTTCGTGGCACATTTCGACAACCATTTGTGCTAGTATAGACACTACCATTAACCGAACGCCTTGCTGTAACATCAGTTCTTAAGGTGCACGAGTTCTGTGTTCGTGGCATTGATTTTGCTTATGCGAAAAACAATAATAATGGAGCAATGTTAGCACGAACACAGTCCATGCTTGTCTGATATTCTAGATGATTATTATTATTATTATGTAAATGTTGGTTCCTTCATTTGCTTTTTCTTTTCACTGTAGACATGAAGACCAAAATCTCACAGTTAACGGCCGAAAACATGAGACTTTTACAAGGTATACACTTTATCACATCTATATATCGAAGTACATAATAATTTACACACCACCTCGGTTATGTAGTGGTAACATGTCAGCCTCATGTGCTTTAACAATGACAGTATTTGCTATCCTCCGTTGGGATCATGAATCTTAGTTTAGCATTGCGACTGACTCGATGGTGTCAGGGTAAATGGACCAGTGGTACTGCTAACTTAGTCAGGGAACGCAGATATACAACTGAAACATTGTATGTTAAACACCATACAAACAAAAACATGACACAACATGTATACACTGATGCTTACATCGGGAGAGGGGGATGCTCAATTATTAGAAAGTGGATAATAGAAAAAGTCAATAGCAGTAAGTCAGTATGGAAATAATTCATCAAAATTCCCCTTGATTTCTAACGTTAAGTTATTTCCGGGGGGGGGGGGGGGGGGGGGGGGTGGTACTTTATCCCGTGACTCCCAAATCCGCGTTCTATTAAATCATGTAATCATCTCAAATCCACCTTTTTAATTATGTAATCATCTCAAATCTGCGCGTCTTTTTAATCATGGAAGAACTAGTCTCAGAACTAAAGGATCGGATTCAGTCGGATTCGAAAAAATATATTCGGAAAATGTATGATGTAATGTATATAGACTTAGAACTAAATCATAATCATAAATCATAAATCATGGGCAAAAAACATACAAAGTATTTTACAAGAATTAGGTATAATGAAGCATGGCTAAATCAAGGAGTTGGTGATATATGTAGTAGCATATTTCTTAATTGTTTTAAACAAAGACTAAATGACGTTTTTATTCAGAATTGGTATTCAAAGGTTAATGAATCGACAAGAGCAAAGAGTTATGTGTTATACTCAAAGTTTCAATTACAACCACATCTTAATTACATTAACATCGATAAGTTTAAAATTGCTTCAACTAGATTGAGACTTTCGGCACATAGATTGGAAATTGAAACAGGTAGATGGCGCAGTCCAAAAATTCCAATACATGATAGAAAATGTAAAGTTTGTTTGAACACAATCGAAGATGAGTTCCATTTCATTTTTAGAATGTTCCTTATATCAAGAATTTGGAAAGAAATTCATAAACAAGTATTACTGGAAGAGACCAAATATTTTGAAATTTATTGATTTCATGACATCTGAGAGTCCAAAATTAATTAAGAATGTGTCAATGTTTGTTTTTTAATCATTTGAATTGCGATTTTTTTTTGAATAAAAGGCATGTTTACCCCTTCACGCTTTAACACTACAATCTTCATATGTATTCAAGGTTTATACTGTATTATGTACAATACTTATATGTTCAGTTAATGGCAAGTATAAGTTTTGTGTAAAATTACAGTGTGTTCAAACGCTGGATATAATGTTTAAAATATATGGGTACGCTAATATTTGTAATTTTTGTATAACCTATGTTAATATGTACATTGTTTAATACTGTATACTCATGGGCATATTGCCCACTGTATTTCTCAATAAAAATGTAAAACTGTAAAACAGTAATCATCTTAAATCCGCGCGTGTTTTTAATCATGTAATCATTTCAAATCCGCGACCATTTTTAATCATGTGATCATCGCAAATCCGATGATGTTTTTTTTTCATCACGTGATTCTCAAATTATAGGAAGTGGTGCTGTTTTTGTGCGATGGGGAAGAAACGTATGTCCATCAACATCGGATATCATTTATAAAGGTTTGATACACATTTAATCTTTTCCTTCCTTTCCATGAAGAGAGTGATTAATGTTTTTGGTTTTTAAAGAACAGTCCGTCCGTCTCATACCAACCTCAGAGATATTTGTAGGACCAATATCCAAAATATACCAAACAGCGAGCCCGTCTCATACCAAACTAAGATATGTTTATAGGGTATGGTAGTGTAGGCCAATAAGTTCCTCCCAATGCACTTGTGGAATGCGGAATCGGAACTACTGGTATTTCAATTTATGCTTAATATCTGACAACGATCTGATTATTTTAGGTTATGCGGCAGGAAAGCATTACAATCATATAGGCAGTGGGACCGACATACAGTGTTTACCGGATGACCCAACATGGTCCAACTACGTGGACGGAAACGATGCGTTGAGGGCAAGTATGTATGGTTTAGAACTGCAAATACACGACAACGAACATATCTTCAATGATGCCGTAAACGATGAAGACATTCCGTGCGCCGTATGCCAATCAAAAAGTTCAACTGCCATGATGATACCAGGTCGCAGCAACTGCTATGGTAACTGGACGATGGAATACCATGGTTACCTAATGACGGCCTATTACAATTTTCACAGTATGTCACATGTTTGTGTTGACGATAGTCCAGAATTCGTTCCTGGGGGTGCTGGCAATAATGACGAGGGTCTCCTGTTCCTGGTAGAAGGAAGATGCGGAACACTGCAATGCCCACCGTATGTAGAAGGTCGCGAACTGGCATGTGTTGTGTGTTCAAAGTAATAAAATTTGACTACAGTTCAATAAAGGTAGCCTCGTATTTAAACACTCTGTTCATTATTCGACACAATACGGTCTAGTCGAGTCGTAATAGCTTACACAAGACACAATATGGTCTAGTCGAGTCGTAATAGCTTACAAAAGACACAATACGGTCTAGTCGAGTCGTAATAGCTTACAAAAGACACAATATGGTCTAGTTGAGTCGTAATAGCTTACAAAAGACACAATACGGTCTAGTCGAGATGTTATAGCTTACAAAAGACACGGCACGATCTAGTCGAGTCGTAATAGATAACACAATACACAATACGGTCTAGTGGAGTCGGAATAGCGTACACAAGACACAATACGGTTTTGTCGAGTCGTAATAGCTTAAGAAATACACACTACGGTCTATTCGAGTCGTAATAGCTTACACAATACACAATAAGGTCTAGTCGAGTCGTAATAGCTTATAAAAGACGCAATAATTTATAGTCGAGTCTTAATAGCTTACAAAAGACACATTACGATATTATCGAGTCATAATAGCTAGCACAAGACACAATGCGGTAAAGTATATTCGTAATACATGTAGCTTACAAAAGAAACAATACGGTCTAGTCGAGTCGTATTAACTTACAAAAGACACACTATGTTCTAGTCACGAGTCGTAATAGCTTACAAAAGAAACAATACGAACTAGTCGCGTCGTAACAGCTTCCAAAAGACACAGCTGCGGTCTAGTCGAGTCGTAATAGATAACACAAGACACAATATGGTCTAGTCGAGTCGTAATAGCTTAGAAAATACCTATCGGTCAAGTGATCATGAGTTCGAATGCCGACTCCGACATTTATTATTCCCATGATTGTTATAACCTTTTCCAACATACATCTAATCTGCAGCAGACGACTTTGTTATCTTAGTGACAAAAGCCTGAAAAATCTCCGAAAGATAGCCTAATTGTTAAATAAAGTTGAAAACATTGTGGCCAAAGGATAAATTGCTTATCATGAATAATTTCACCTTTGGCCACAATGTTTTCAAAAGTCGTCTTTTGCGATAATGTTTTTAACTTTTTTCAGTAATTATACCTTCATTTCTAGAGATTTTCCGTATCTTGAGTAGATGTTTTCAAAGTCGTCTGCTGCAGATTTGTTGTATGTAGGAAAGGGTCAAAGAACACCAGATTGCATAACGAGGATCGGAATTTGTTTGTTTTCTTCGCATATTGAAAACTTATTGGTCGTTAATAGTCATACTCGTTCTCGGGAGGCTTCCGGATACTTATACGACTAGAAGGCGAGCGTGGAAGCTCCTGATCAGACTGCTCATGCTGCTCTTAATCTGACCCGTTTCTTAAACGCGTTTAAATAATCCATTATAGAGATTGATTGATTGTTTGGTGTTTAACGCCGCTTTCAACAATTGTTCAGTTATATCATTGCATTTCCTTGGTAAGTTACTAGTACTACTGGTCTATTTATCCTGGCACCAGCCATTCCGTCGTAATGCCAACCCTGCAAACCTGAGCGCAAAGGAGGGCAGTCCGTTGTACCCATTAGAAAGATTGCCAGTACTAAGCGCTGCATGGTAAATAAGTTATATAGTTTTGGTCATTGTAACAAAACGTTGACGTGTACTTATAAATTAGTCTCAAAAACATAGCTTGTAATGTTAAGGAGCGAAGGGAATCTTAACGCAATACTTTGAGCAATTTTATACGTCAAATAAGCACAAAACTTTAGGCTAGATGCATGGTAGAGTTATGACACTATACGTTAAATAAGCACCAAACTTTAAGCAAGATGCATGGTAGAGTTATGACACTATACATGAAATAAGCAGACAAATGCAAGCTAGATGCATGGCTTGAGTTATAACACTATACACTAAATAAGCACCAAACTTCAAGCTAGATGCATGGTAGAGTAATGACAATATACATTAAATAAGCATCAAACGTCAAGCTAGATGCATGGTACAGTTATGACACTATGAATAAAAAAGGACAAACCTTCAAGCTAGATGCGTGGTAGAGTTATGACAATATACATCATATAAACATCAAACGTCATGCTAGATGCATGGTACAGTTATGACACTATATATTATATAAGCACCAAACTTCAAGCTAGATGCATGGTAGAGTAATGATAATATACATTAAATAAGCATCAAACGTCAAGCTAGATGCATGGAAGAGTAATGACAATATAAATTATATAAGCATCAAACGTCAAGTTAGATGCATGGTACAGTTATGACACTATCAATAAAAAGGGACCAACCTTCAAGCTAGATGCATGGTACAGTTATGACGCTATACATTCACCGTACATTAGATGAGCTTAACACTACTAGTCAATATGAGCACTAATCAAACTTACAGCCTTTAACTATCACACGGCTGTTTACTCGGTGTGTCAGATCAACATGCATACACCGTTACTCTATCAAACAATGCCAACGGTAAAACTTAGTGCTCGGTGTGTTATGTCAATATGGATACATCCCTAATGTATTAAACAATGTAAACAATAAAGCTGAGTGTTCGGTGTGTTAAGTCAATCTGGATACACCCCTAATATATTTAATAATGTCAACGTTTTAGCTGAGTATTCGAAATGTTAGTACAATCTTGACACATCCTTGTTCATTTAAACAATGTCACGGATATAGCTGATTGATCGGTTTGTTAGGTAAAAGTTTATAGACCCATGTTCTATTAAACAATGTCAACGGTATAGTTGAGTGATCGGTGTGTTAAGTCAATCTGGATACACTCCTAATATATTTAATAATGTCAACGGTTTTGCTGAGTGTTCGGTGTGTTTGTTCAATCTGCATTCATCCCTGTTCTATTAAACAATGTCAACAGAATAGATGAGTGTTCGGTGTGTTAGGTCCATCTGAATACACCCCTAATTAATAATACAAAGTCAATAGTATAACTGAGTGATCGGTGTAATATGCTTACTCGGTGTGTCAGATCAACATGCATACACCGTTAATCTATTAAACAATGTCAACGGAAAAACTTGGTGCTCGGTGTGTTAATTCAATCTAGATACACCCCTAATCTATTAAACAATGTAAACAATAAAGCTGAGTGATCGGTGTGTTAAGTCAATCTTGATACACCCCTAATATATTTAATAATGTCAACGTTTTAGCTGAGTATTTGAAGTGTTAGTTCAATCTGGACACATCCTTGTTCTTTTAAACAATGTCAAGGGTATAGCTGAGTGATCGGTGTGTTAGGTAAATTTGTATAGACCCATGTTCTATTAAACAATGTCAATATTATAGCTGATTGCTCGGTTTGTTAGCTCAATCTGGATACACTCCTGTTCTAGTAAACAAGTCAACGGTATAACGGAGTGTTCGGTGTGTTTGTTCAATCTGATTCATCCCTGTTCTGTTAAACAATGTCAACAGAATAGATGAGTGTTCGGTGTGTTAGGTCCATCTTAATATACCCTTAGTAAATAACAAAGTCAATAGTATAACTGAGTGATCGGTGTAATAGGTCAATCTTGTAACACCCCTGTTCTATTAAACACAGTCAATGGTATAGCTAAGAGATCGATGTGTAAGGTCAATCTGGATACATTCCTGTTCTAGTAAACAAGTCAACGGTATAACGGAGTGCTCGGTGTGTAAGTTAAATCTTGATACACCCATATTCTATTAAACAATGCCAACAGTATAGCTGAGTTTTCGGTGTGTTAGGTAAATCTTGATACACCACTAATCTATTTAATAAAGTGTCAACGGTTTAGCTGAGTTTTCGTTGTGTTAGTTCAATCTGGATACACCCATGTTCTTTTAAACAATGTCAATGGTTTAGCAGAGTGATCGGTTGTGTTTGTTCAATCAAGATAAATCCTTATTCTTTTAAACAATCTCACGGTTAGCTGAGTGTTTTGTGTGTTTAGTATATCTGGATACACCCCTAATCTTTTTAATAATGTTAACGGTTTAGCTGACTGTTCGGTGTGTTATTTCAACCTGGATACATCCTTGTACTTTTAAACAATGTCAATGATTTAGCTGAGTGTTCGGTGTATAAAGTCAATCTGAATACACTCCTAATCTATTAAACAATGTCAACGGTTTAGCTGAGTGTTCGGTGTGTTAGATCAATCTGGATACATCCTTGTTCTTTTAAACAATGTCACGGGTATTGCTGAGTGTTCTGTGTGTTAAGTCAATATGGATACATCCTTGTTCTTTTAAACAATGTTAATGGTTATAGCTGAGTGTTCTGTGTGTGAGGTCAATCTGGATACACCTCTAATCTATAAAATAAAGTTAAAGGTATAACTGGGTTATCAGTGTAATAGGTCAATCTGGATACATCTTTGTTCTATTAAACAAATTTAACGGTATAGCTCGTTGTGTTAGCTTAATATAGATACATCCTTAATCTATTAAACAATGCCAACAGAGTAGCTGAGAGTTGAGTGTGTTAGGTCAATCTTGTTACACCCCTGTTCTATTAAACAAAGTCAACGTTAAAACTGAGTGTTCGGTGTGTAAGGGCAATCTTGTTACACCCCTAATCTATTTAACAATGTCAACGATACAGCTGAGTTTTTGGTGTGTTAGGTCAAACTTGATACACCCCTGTTCTATTAAACAATGTCCACAGAATAGTTGATGGTTAGGTGTTTTAGGTCAATCTTGGCACATCCTTGTTCTATTAAACAAGGTCAACGGTAAAACTGAGTGCTCGGTGTGTTATGTCAATCTCGATACACCCCTGTTATATTAAACAATGTCAACAGTATAGCCGAATGTTCGGTGTGTAAGGTCAACCTAGATACAAACTTTATCTTTCAAACAATGTCAAAAGTACATAATGTATAACGGTAGCTGTATGTTTGGTTACTTTAACCCTTTTCCACATACAGACGCTTCTGACGGCTCTGCAATAGACGGCTTGTGAAAACTTTGTGGCAAAAATACATCTGTTTAACCAAATATTTTCAAAGGCATCTGCAGCAAATTTATGGAATGTGGGAAAAGCGTTAAGTATCGACGCTAACTGTAACAGATCAGCTAGAAAGCGGAAACAATTTACAATATCTACGTGTCTGAAGCCAATTTATATGGGATTTAATTAACAGAAGATAACCTCCAAATACATCAAAATTCAATTTTCAATTCAAACATTTTATTTCCCATAATACAAGTACATGTATAAATATCGGGAAATATAAAACAGCAATGTATCGATGCTATACTGCAAATGGGGAAAGCCTTCACAGTGTAAAGTAGTTTGATTTCATTCTATCAGACTATTGACAAAATAATATGTGGTCTTGCTTAATTAAACATTTCAACATTTCAATATGGCGAGAAGTTACACATTTCTGTCCATCGCCTTCACTAAGGTAAACATTTCTTCATGTTGTAGTGGTTAGAGCGTCCGCCTCCTTGCGGGATATCATGGTTCAATATGTTAGCAATTGCTTACTTCCTTGGTGCAAGGGGTTGCAGGGATAGCAGAATGTTTAATGCATCGATCCCAAGATAAATAATACCGGTAGAACTAATTCATCCAAGAAACGCTGTGATATAACTGAAATGATGTTGAAAGCGGTGTACAGCACTCAAATAAATTTACTTTATTGAGGTCATACGGCAAGAAAGCATTACACTCATGTAGGCAGTGAAACCGACATACAGTGTTTACCGGATGGCCCAACATGGTCCAACTACGTGGACTGAAACGATGCGTGGAGTGCATATATGTATGGTTTTGAACTGAAAAAAAAACCACAATAACAAACATATCTACAATGGTGCCGTATATAATAAAGACATATTCAATCCATAAGGTCAACTTCCATGATGATACCGGGTCGCAACAACTGTTATGGTAACTGGACGATGGAAAACCATGGAAAACCATGGTTACCTAATGACGGCCTATAACGATGTTCACAGTATGTCTCATGTTTGTGTAGAAGATAGTCCAGAATTTGTTCCTGGGGGTGTTGGCAATAATGACGCGGCTTTGCTGTACTTGGTAAAAGGGATTTGCGGAATACTGCAACGCCCACCATATGTAGAAGGTGGCGAACTTGCATACTGTACAAAGTAATGGAATATGACTACAGCTCAATAAATGTTGCCTCGTATTTAAACATTCTGTTTATATTTCGATACAATACGGTCTAGTCAAGTCGTAATAGCTAACACAAAACCTATCGGTCTAGTCGAGTCGCAAAAGTTAACACCAGATCTATCGGTCTAGTTGAGTTGTAATAGCTAGCACAAGACCTATCGGTATAGTCGAGTTGTAATAGCTAGCACAAGACCCATTGGTCTAGTCGAGTCGTAATAATTAACACAAGACCTATCGGTCTAGTCGAGTCGTAATAGCAAGCACAAGACCTATCGGTCCAGGGATCGTCAGTTCGAATCCCGACTCCGCCATTTATATTTCCAATGATTTACCGCTTTCTTTCGTCTCCCACTAATAGTCTCATGGTATAATGTGAAGAGAGCCAGTTTCCTGGTAAGAATGGTGTGTGGAGTACTGGTCCGAGACAGTCAGGAAATGAATTGTAAGGTAAAATGGCTGCTGTGATATAACTAAAATAATGTTAAAAACATCTCTTAGTTTGATATGAGACGGGCTCGCTGACTGTTAGATTAGGATATATACCTTACAAATATCTATAAGTTGGGTATGATATGGGCTCTCTGATTATTGTATTTGGGGTATATATCCTACAAGCATCTCTTAGTTGCCTGATAATAATGGTGTGTGAAATAGACATCAAACAACTTGTTAGGTGAACAATGGCTGCTGTCATATTTCTAAAATATTGTTGAAAACATCTCTTAGTTTGATATGAGACGGGCTCGCTAATTGTTAGATTTGGGGTACATGTATATACACTACAAACATTTCTAAGTTGGGCATGATATGGGCTCTCTGATTGTTGTATTTGGGTATATATCCTACTAGCATCGCTTAGTTGCCTGATAATGATGGTGTGTGAAATAGACATCAAACAACTTGTTAGGTGAACAATGGCTGCTGTCATATTTCTAAAATATTGTTGAAAACATCTCTCAGTTGGGTATGAGACGGGCTCGCTGATTGTTATATTTGGAGTATTAATGTTATGACTGGTAAGAATGGTATGTGTAGTACTGTTGCGAGGCATCCAGGATACAAATTGTACGGTGACCTGGCTGCTATGATGTTACTAAAATAATATTGAAAACAGTGTCAAACCCCAGTGACTTTATACGTACATATAACATATATAACCGTGTTATATCATTTGTACTATATGAACTATATTTAAGGAACACTAGATTGAAAACCGACGATCAGGGTGTGTTTGTTTTCTTCACATACTGTTAACTTATAGTTTGTTAATATGCACAATCGTTCTCGATAAACATCCGGGTACGACTAGAGGGTGAACGTTGGTAATCTTAAGCTGACGTGGACACACACGATATTCAAACGCGTGTAAACAGCCAATAAGTGAGAGATTTCCAGTACCAGAAGTTCATGGTAAATACTGTTACGTGCCAACCGTCTGGCCTGTCTGTTGGTGGAGTTGGTAGGGTTTAGCTATTTAATTCCTTTAATTCTGGTTATAAGGTTGAAAAGGGGAGAACAAAGGGGAGT
Organism: Serripes groenlandicus; assembly: GCA_031761405.1. NCBI lineage: Eukaryota > Metazoa > Mollusca > Bivalvia > Cardiida > Cardiidae > Serripes > Serripes groenlandicus. Next base: position 35,061,535 of record JASEVX010000002.1, read on the forward strand.
AATTGTGCATGTATCATTCTCAATGCCGGTACGTAGTTACTTACCTTGTATTAAACGCTCTTTCCCATCTAACGACAACATTAAGTACTGCGCGACCGTGGCATACCATAATGCGAATGATGCTTAATACTCCTAACAAGCAGCTCGGACGTATGAAATATACTGTATGTGTAGACTATTTGGTTGATACTGAATCTCTAAGGCTCAGAGAGAATAAAATGGACTCAATGCTATAATTTCTATACTAATAATGAAATTTGTAATGTAGTGGACGTGGATCTACCTTACCTGGACTCGTGTTCAAATGAGAGTCCTTGCGAAAGCGACTGTGAACGTAAACGTGTCAAAAAGTTCGGGAGCTTGGTCCCAACGGTTCATCGGTCACATCTGTGACCAGAAAATGTCCATTACTAAGTCGGTCACAAGTGAGGAATATTCTGAGAAACGGGAAAAGCTCTGAAAAGATGTCCACATTAAAAGGAAAAGGGTTTCTCTTACTTTATGAAATTCAAGCATAAACAAAGTTACTATGTACCAAGTGAAGCTTCCAGACTTAAGACGATCACTGTAAATCAACAGGATGACAGTTCTCATCACTCATCCTGAGTAATGGCTACTTTTCCCCACAATGTTTGACATGCATATAATATTGATTTGGCTTGGTGCAAGTTAGCCACCTACCCAGTTGGTACGTTTCAATACATTCGTTATCCCTATAGTACATTGAGTTATATAGTCTAACCGACAATCAAAGTTATATTTGCGACTACATTTCAATGATATGATAAACTGCTACCTTTGACAGAAAGTTTTGCGAGGAGATGTCATTGTTTATCCATTATAAATGGCCATAGTTTGTAAAGTTCAAGAGGAAGGGACCATAATTGTATAAGGACCAAATGTCAAGCAAGATGCATGGTAGAGTTGTGACACTTGCGAAAAACATTCACCATACATGTACGTCAGGTGATATATTATTTCATGTTAAAGCATATATGTTCAGATTACTAGATAAGGTAGAGTAAACAGGTTTTGATTCCTATAAATCCTGTTAGTACTCAACAAAACCTATGTTGTAGGAACTCAAAAGTATCGTCTCACTGAGACGATTCTTTTGAGTATCCACAACATAGGTTTTGGAGGTCGAATAAATGTTTTAGGACATGAAAAACTCCTCTTATCTAGAGTTCTGTATGTTACATGTATATTAATCAATTATTATGGGATGTTACAACATAGTTTCTGAATATGTATATATGTAACATTTTACGATTTTCCTAATATAGAATACATCTATCATAGATAATAATTCCAAACATGATAGGAAATTTAGAAACTGCTCAAAATAACCTCTCGTTTCGAACAATGTTTTCAAGGTTTTATATAAACCACATTCTAATTCCCAAATATTTCATTCTTGGATGTGTTCAATACAAGCAGCTCTTAAAATATCTAATCAGGTAAACGGTCAAACATATGCTGCATGAAACTGTTTTGTGATGTCAACATAATTGTTATAGGTCTGAGGCCTTGTGTCAACACAAGTTTATCATGGTCGCAGAAGGTTGCCTGAATTTGGGATATATGTGTTTTGACCCACATGACATTAGGTAAGGTAAATATTTAAGAATTACTCTTAATGTAGTTTTGTTCCTGCTGTCTGCTAAGGAAATAAGGAAATACAAGACAAAATGGATGCTTTAGAAGCTTGTGTATAAATTGCCCTTGTATGGCGCTACTTTTGAAGTCAAGCTAGTCAACATGATTCAAGCTGACATAAATATGTCGTTTGTCTGTCTTCGTGTTCAAATTGAATCAACAAAGTGTAAAAATGACATCAAAACAATGATTGGTATGAAGTAACATAACATGTCCCACATGAAATAGTCAGAAGGCACCTAAATGGACTCATCACACGTGACCCCGTCTGTGATAAGGACTGATAAGAACCGTAACTGGGACACACTTATTACAACAAACATTCAAGTTGTCACATAATAGACGCAATATGTTTCAATTGGCTCTCGTTGTTTTGGCAGGATTTGTGTTGATCGAATTCAGTAACTCGGGTGGTGAAAAACGTTTTGTGCTCGAGACGGACTTGGAGACGGAACTTGTGAATATGAAGTTGGCATTTGCTGGTTTACAGAATAATTTTAATAACTTAACGAACCAGATAAGAGGTAAGATTACAAAGAGATTCGCTCCATGAAAACAACTTAAAAGGATTCGCGAATACTATATATATTTATACCTCTCTCGTTGTTTGGTCTTGATCAGCACTTTTCGCAAAAGAGTCACAGAAATATTCAAAAAGCTCTACCGTAATTGCGAGGATTTGCAAATACTTAAACATTTATTTTCCTTCAGACGACTCCCTCTCGTCTTCAAAATGATTGGGGATAATTGTTAAGGTTGGTAGACAGTGTGTTCAACATAGTAATGGTTGTTATATATCCTTTCTCTCGGAATTCGGCAGCTTAGTCTGTAATGTAGATAGTCTTCAATTCAGGATTTTTAGAGTTCGAATCTCATCTCTGACAACATTCGGTCTTGCAAGTTTAAACAAAATATTATGATTATGATTATAATACAATATTTTCCTTCATTTGGCTAGATATTCTACGTGAAACTGTCTCCAATAGCTTGTTAAGAAACTTGTTCGGGATTATGGCACACATGTGTAATGACCGGAAATCTTGAATCATGGTTGGTTGGTCTATACGTCCAACGCTCGCACTAGGTTCTGTATACTAAGCTATCTAAAAGTATTTGAAATAGAGTCCATTAAAATATCCAGTAATATTAGTGAAATGTGATGTATAAGTTCTTCATATTTTATACGGTTATTTCCGTAACCATGTTGAATACTTTATGTCATTTATTTATAAACGCCATTTTTAGTCAACCTCATTCTGATGTGTTTGTACGTTCTCTGATCTTTTACAGGTAATTGTTTCTTTTCCCTTAACGAGGAATAAACAACTCTCTGTATTTGCTGATCTACGGTACAATAGTAATATTCATAAGAGTTTCTGTTCTTAAAACGACATACATAGTATAATCAAAGTACAGAAAGTACTGAAAGTACTGAAACATTATTGCTGTGAGCCAGTAAGAGCATTACCTTTTCATGTTTTTGTCTTAGTTCATCGTAAGATTATTCATTTGATTGGCAAGCAAGATGTTTGAAACTGTTCTATGTTTTCAACTATGATTTTTATATAAGGATGAACTATAAAGCAATATACTAGTACATAGATGGACAGACTGATTTATTAAACTTGCCCCTGACAAGAAGATGTACATTTTTATATTAATGTACTATTGTAATAGTCTTATCATAAATGTAAGCTAATCTATTCTTTTGACCAAGTTCTTGTTAACAATTTATGCTGATGTATATGTACTTCTATTTAATCAAATTCAATCAAAGTACTCAGTACATTCAAGATGAAGGGGTGGTAAAATCACAATCAAGGATTACCCTGGCAGACCTTTTCTTAAGTTTCACTAGCTTGTTTTCAAGTTTGTTTGTGCAATATAACACAACGCAAATCAAAATGTGGAAGTATGTATGCCTTATAAAAACGTTTACGATTGTCATTTGAGAGAAATAATTTGATTCTTGATAACATATAGAGATACATGTCTTTATTACATCATCAATGTGATTTCTTTTTCATATACTTGGAAGTCCATCAAACTGAAGAATATCGATGTAATATTGATGCCTCATAGCACAATGGTTCTGTTCTTACTAAAAAACTCTCTTAAAATGGCAAAATTAACATGTTTAGAACAACTAACTATAATTTGACTAAATCTGCTATGTGTTCGTGTATCAGAAGCGCTTAGGGGGAGATACGTAACGGTTTTACACACTGCGTATGTATCGTGTCGTCTGAAGTCTCGAAAAATCCCACGCGCAGAATTCTGCCCGTTTTGGCTAACCTGTACCGATCACTTTATATGTGATAACGTGATATCAAGGGCGGTAACCTTTTTTAGATCTTTCGAAACATGTACGTGGACGATCAACAAACTAATTTGTTATGAAATTTGTTAACACAATTGGTATGCGACAGCGAACAATAAAGGATGATTGCACAAACACAGTCCATGCCCCTCTGATATTCTAGATGATATTATTTTGTAAATGTCGGATAACGCTGGTAAAATTTCTAAATGGGGAAAAACGTTATTCCATGTTTTGTTATACTTTCATTGTAGACCTGGAGACCAAAGTCACAAAGCTAACGACAGAAAACACAAGACTTTTACAAGGTATATCATTTATCACATCTCTCGTAGTACATTAAAACTTACACACCGCCGCTTCGGGAGCGGGAGGTTCGATACCCGGTTGTGTAAAAAAAAGACTATAAAATGGGAGTATTTACTTTCCCTACTTGGTGCTCTTGATTGTTGGGTTGGCATTGCGACTGACTCGCTGGTGTCAGAATATAAATTAACCAGCGGTACTAGTAACTTAGACAGGGAACGCCGAGATATGTTTGAAAAATTGTTAAGAGAGGCGTTAAACATCAAATAAACAAAACAAACAAACACAGACATTTTACATAAACACTCATTTTTTCATCGGGGGAAGGCGGATACTCAATCAGTTAGTAGATTAGACGGTAGAGAACAGAAGAGTCAATAGCAGTAATTCAGTAAGGAAGTGATATCATTTAATTCCTAACGTTAACTTGATTCCTATCTTAAGGGGATATTTTATCACGAGACTCTCTTGAAAACCCGCGAATCTTCTTAATCAGGTGACTCTCAAACCCACGGATGTATTTCTAAAGTAATTAGGCCTACGGTCCATAATACAACATACATGTATATATATATATATATATATATATATACAAAATTCAAAACATCTTATGTGATGTGTTAACCATATATTGGGAATATTAACATATCGGTATATACTTTTTTAACAATCATAATATACAAAATTCTTACCAATGTTCTTTATCAATTTAACTTTATATACACATGTATTTAGTGAATGTATGTCAGACGTAATCATTTTTAATTTAGAGCTTAAAACAATCAAGCCAACTCATTATCTTACTCGGTAGCACGAAATGAAATTATTCCAGTTCAAAAGAAGAAGGTCTCTAGTGGAGGTCAGTAACGATGCAAATGCATTTTTGGTCTAGGCTTAAACATTCCTATCAATTAAGGTCTACTACAAACGAAACACAAGCAAATAAAATAACATATATTCAATGGCTTTCGTATTTTAATACATTGCTTTTTATGGATAATGAACAATCCTTACTTAATGTAAAAGATAAACGAACACAATTTAATGATGACATAGATGTAATACTAAATCAGGTAATTACACTAGCAGAAGTTCTGGCAAGCATGCTAAAATTGAAATCAGGTAAATCGCATCGTAAAGATGGTATACCAGCCGAACTTTATAAGGCATCACTAGATCATATTGGACCAATTTTAGTTATTTTTTTCAATACAACTTTTACTAGTGGGCTTTTGCCTCAATCCAGGTCCGAATCAGTACTTTTGCCAATTTACAAGTCAGGCGCCATAGACGACCCTGGTAGTTATAGAGGAATTTTAGTGTTAAATGTGATGTATAAAATTCTTTCTTTCATCACTAATGAGCGAAAAACAAGATGGCCAACTGAGTTTGCAATCATAGACGAATCGCAGTCAGGTTTTAGGAAAGGAAATTCGGCGACAACTTGTTTTGCCTACACAATATGTTACAAAAGTATGTTTCAAAGCCAGGCGGGAGATTCTATGTTTTATATGTAGACTTTAAAAAAGCATCTGATTCTCTATCAATGTATTCCAATATAAATTCCCAAATTAAAATTGATTCAAAACTAGCCCAAAAGTATCCCACTCCATAGCATGTAACATTGGTATAAAACAAGGTGATTTAAGTTCACCAATAATGTTTAATTTAAATTAAAACGAACTATGTTGTAGTTATAAAGAAAATTTGTTCCAATGGAATTTTTATTACAAATGATATTCCTAATATTTACTGTTTATTGTTTGCTGAGGACGTAGCAAATTGCGCTGAAACTGCGGTTAACCTTCAAAATCAGTAAAACATAATAGAGGATTTTTGTTCAGATACAAATATGATTGTGAATCTGAAAATATCAGAGATAATCGTTTTTAGAAATGGCGGTCTGTTAAGAAAATACGAGAAATTGTTTTACAAGGGTGACTATGTTAAAGTGACGTCATTATATAAATATATGGGTCTATTGTTTACGCCAACATTGTCATGGTGGCAAGCAACATAAAAGAATCTCCGCTCAAGCCCGAAAATCTGTTAATAGAATAAACCAATTTCAGAAATCCTTTAGTAAATTCAACCACTATGAGTTTTTTAAATTTTTCGACACAATGGTTATGTCTATACTCACCAACAAATCTGAAATTTGGGGATACGAATTCAAAAATTGCATTGAGCAAATACAATCAAAAGTTTGCAAATATTTTTAGGGCTAAATTCAACCATTAACGACTCCATGTACTGGGAGAATATGGAAGATTTCCCATAGCAATAAATTATCACATTCAATTAATTAAATATTGGTTTAGATTATAAAAAATAGAAGATATTAGGTATCTCAAAGGGAGTTATAAGATGCTGAAATCACAGGATGACATCGGTAGAATTAACTGGGTTTCGAAGGTTAGAGGGTTTTTATTCATGTATGGTTTCTATTTTGCATGGATCTCGCAAGAATCGTCTTTATCTTCTATATAAAGGGAAACATCTCTGATGAAACAATGTGGTAATCTACTAAACAAAACCAATTGTTTGCTACGCACGTGAAAGGGCCAGCCGCGTCATTTTGAACGCGTCCATTTACAATATGTATATTGTGCGAGCAGCATAATTCTACTTAATATTTACCAAATAGATTTACCCTGTCTTTACCGCAGCATCTCAAAGTTATCTGCATTGTACTCAGTGTCGGCAGGATATAAATAACATTCTGGAAATTTGGTTAATCTGTCATCTAACAAAGCTATCCCATTTGACTCTTCACTACATCTATACATTGGGGATCTTTAGGGTGATACGTAAGTAATGTAGACAATAACATTTTACATTTTTCGAATGTATGTGAGTTTATATAAAGTACAATGCTATCGGGATAAGCGACAGGTATCACGTGACTCTCAAACCCGCGGATGTTAATTTTTTCATCACGTGATTTGCAAATTGTAGGAAGTGGTGCTGTTTTTGTGCGATGGGGAAGAAACGTATGTCCATCAACATCGGATATCATTTATAAAGGTTTGATAAATATTTCATTTTAAAGAACAGTCCAACCGTCGCATACCCAAGTAAGAGATGTTTGTTGATCATATGCCCCAAATATAACAATCAGCGAGCCCGTCTCATACGTTTGTAGATTATAAACCCTACTCAGAGATGACTGTAGGTAATAATAATAATGAACAAGCCCGTCTCATACCTTACCTAGAGGTATGTAGTTCATACAGCTAACTAACATTGTGTTTCATGGGTCTAACTTTAACGCAAATATCAGTGTTATATTCGCCGCTTGACCTGTTCTGTGTGTCTGTATTACAGGTTGTCCAGCAGCATATACCAAAATATTGGGTTAAAACTAGCAATGAAATTCACAGAAAACTAGGAAAAAAGGAACACATTGGAAATTTAATGATAAAACGTAGGAATAATTTAAAGGAAATATGCTACTTTCGCAGCGGGTTATATTTAATTACCATACTCCAGGGCAATTGACTCATGTAGTTAATAGGTTATAATATCTATTCTGTTCACACTCTGGCTGTCCTCCGTCCTTAAATTTTAACATTAAACAACACATCCTCATAAACCACTTGACCAATTTCAACCAAACTTCACCGGAATAATCCTTTGGTGTTCCTCGTTTCAAAATTGCTCAAAGATTTAAATTATATGAAGAACTTTGGTTACTGCGGAAACAGAAAGGTGGAGAAATGGCAAATCTTTTAAAATTCTTCCCGACTGAATCCTTTTGTCGGATTCCAATATACAATGAAAGAAATTTTCCTTTGGTGACCCTCTATAAAACTGTTCAAACCATGTAAGTGTGGTTGAAAAACATGGCAGCCAGGCGGAATCAGTAAAGGGGTAAAATGACAATTTGTTTAACATTCAATCCTTCTGAAATTGCTTGTTCGATTGCAAGATGAATGTGTAGAAATGTTTCTTCAGTAATCTTCTACATACAAGTGGTATAAGAATAGGGAAAAACTATTTGTTTAACTTTAAATGACATCTTCTCCTTATCCACAGGACCAATTTCAGCTTTATAGGAATGTTACTTTAGAAGTCCTCTTTTGAATTTGTTCAAAGATATAAATTATATAAAGATATTTGGTTGCTGCGGCATCAAAAAGGGAGAAAAATGCCATAACTTAAAAACTTTTTCTCTGAATCCACTTGTCTGATTCCAAGTTTATTTGGTAAACATGGTCCTTGAGTGACCATCTACACAATTTGTTCTAGCCATATTGATTGGTTGAAAAACGGCACAAAAAAAGGGGCAAAATGACAAAACCTTAAAACTCCATTCTTTATTAAGTTCTCATCTGATTTTAAGATAGTTGAGCAAAAATGTTCATTTAGTGTCACTGTACATAGCTGCCAGACGGCATCAGAAAAGGGATGAAAGGAATTTGATCTTCAAACGAATTTCCCCCCTAAACCAATACATCGATATCAACGTCATAGGAATGTTTCCCTGGTAGTCCTCTTTCAAATTGTTCAATATATTTAATGCATTATTACAAATGTCCTTTATTGATAATTTGTTTCATTGGCAGTTCATTCCTACTCTTGATCAAATTTTTCTCAATGTTTAGCAGTAGCATTTCCTACTTTCACTCAGGTGATCGATTTATGGCAATCTTGGCCCTCTTGTCTGTTTCTGAAGTCACTTGTAAGTATTATGGGAAATCAAAACTAATGTATTACTAGCATCCATTTAAGCTTGATACCTGACTGCGATCTTAAAATTTCAGGTTATACGGCAGGAAAGCATCACACTCAAGTAGGCAGTGGTACCGACATACAGTGTCTACCGGATGACCCGACATGGTCCAACTACGTGGATGGAGTCAGTAATTGGAGGGCATACATGTATGGTTTTGAGCTCCAATCACCTGCTAACGATCATATCTTCAATGGTGCCGTTTATAATGAAGACATTCCGTGCGCCGTATGTCAATCCAAATGGTCAACTGCCATGATGATACCGGGTCGCAACAACTGCTATGGTAACTGGACGATGGAATACAATGGTTACCTAATGACGGCAGGTTTCGCACAACAGGGCACGTCCCATGTTTGTGTTGACGATAGTCCAGTATTCGTTCCAGGGGGTGCTGGCGATGATAACGAGGGTCTCCTGTTCCTGGTAGAAGGGAGATGCGGAACACTGCAGTGCCCACCATATGTAGAAGGTCGCGAACTGGCATGTGTTGTGTGTTCAAAGTAATGGAATTTGACTACAGTTCAATAAATGTTGCCTCGTATTTAAACACTCTGTTTATATTTCGACATAATACGGTCTAGTCGAGTCGTAATAGCTTACAAAAGACACAATATGGTCTAGTCGAGTCGTAATAGCTTACAAAAGACACAATGTGGTCTAGTCGAGTCGTAATAGCTGACAAAAGACATAATGCGGTCTAGTAAAGTCGTTATAACTTGCAAAAGACACAATACGGTCTACTCTAGACGTAATAGCTTACAAAAGACACACTATGTTCTAGTCGAGTCGTAATAGCTTAAAAAGGACACACTATGGTCTAGTCGAGTCGTAATAGCTTACAAAAGACAAACTACGGTATAGTCGAGTCGTAATAGCTAACACAAGACACAATACGGTGTAGTCGATTTGTAAAAAGATTACACAAGACACAACACGGTCTAATCGAGTCGTAATAGCTTACAAAAGACACAATATGGTCTAGTCGGGTCGTAATAGCTTACAAAAGACACAATTCGGTCTAGTCGAGTCGAAATAGCTTACAAAAGACACAATACGGTCTAGTAGAGTCGTAATAGCTTAAAAAATACACAATACGATCTAGTCGAGTCGTAATAGCTTACAAACCAGTCGAGAAGTAATGGCTTACAAAAGACCTATCGGTCCAGTGATCGTGAGTTCGAATCCTGACTCCGATATTTATTATTCCGATGATTGATTTAACCTTTTCCCACAAGCAACTAATCTGCAGCAGACGACTTTTTTTTATCATAGTGACAAAAACCTGAAAAATCTCCATTAAATAAAGCTTAATTGTTAAAATAAGTTTAACAAATTGTGACCAAAGGAGAAATTGCTCATCATCAGCAATTTCACCTTTGGCCACAATGTTTTCAAAAGTTGTCCGCTGCTATTGCGTCAAAATGCGTCTGTAGGTGGGAAAGGGTTAAGTCACTGTGACCAGCTACATTCGTTTTTACTAATAGGCTCATGGTATACATGGGGAGACAGCCAGTTTCCTGGTAAGAATGATGTGTGGAGTATTGGTCCGAGGCATTGTTGGTTGAACTGTCTGCTGTGATATTACTGAAATGACGTTGAAAACAGTGTCACTTGATACGTACATACATCATATATCACCGTGTCATATCATTTGGACTCTGTGAAGTTTATTTAACCCTTTCCCACCTACAGACGCATTTTGACGCAATAGCAGCAGACGACTTTATAGAACATTGTGGCTCATGATGAGCAATTTCTTCTTTGGCCACAATGTTTTTAACTTGATTTAAGAATTAAGCTATCTTTTGTCGAGATTTTTCAGGTTTGTGTCACTATGTTTTCAAAGTCGTCTGTTGCAGATTTGTTGTATATGGGAAAGGGTAAAGGAACACCTGATTGCATAACGAGGATCGGAATTTGTTTGTTTTCTTCGCATATTGTAAACTTATAGATATATGTAATAGTTGGTTGATAATAGTCAAAATCGTTCTCGAGAGGCTTCCGGGTGCGTGTACGGCTAGAACGCAAACGTAGAAGCTCCTGATCAGACTGCACATGCTGATCTTAATCTGACGCCGACGTACTCGTTTCTTAAACGCGTGTAAATAACCCATTAGAGAGATTGATTGATTGTTCGGTGTTTTACACGCTTTCAACAATTGATCAGTTATATTATGGCATTTCCTGGGTAAGTTACCAGAACTACTGGTCCATTTATCCTGACACAAGCCATTAAGTCGTTATTGTCAACCCCGCAATCCTGAGCGCCAAGGAGGGCAGCATATATTTATAATTAAATATCAAAGACATAGCTTGTAATGTTAAGGAGCAAAGGGAGTCAAAACGCAATACTTTGAAGAATATTATACGTCAAATAAGCGCAAAAATTCAAGCTAGATGCATGGTAGCGTTAAGACACTATACATTAAAATAACAAAAAACTTCAAGCTAGATGCATCCTACGGTTAGGACACTATACACTAAAAAAGCACTGAACTTCAAGCTAGATGCATGGTAGAGTTATGACAATATACATAAAATACGCAATAAACTGCAAGCTAGATGCGTGGTAGAGTTTTTACAATATACATTAAAAAAGGACCCAACTGCAAGCTAGACGCATGGTAGAGTTATGAAACTAAACATTAAATAAGCACAAAACTTCAAGCTAGATGCATGGTAAAGTTATGACACTATACATTAAATAAGCACCAAACTTCAAGCTAGATGCACGGTAGAGTTATGTGACTATACATTAAATAAGCACCAAACTTCAAGCTAGATGCATGGTAGAGTAATGACACTACATACAAAAGCATTCAAACTTCTAGCTAGATGCATGGTAGAGTTATGGCATTATACATTAAATAAGCACCAACTTTCAAGCTAGATGCATGGTATATACATTAATTAAGCACCAAACTCCAAGCTAAATGCATGGTATAGTAATGGCACTATACATTAAATAAGCACAACACTTCAAGCTAGATGCATGGTAGAGTTGACACTATACATTAAATAAGCACCAAACTTCAAGCTAGATGCATGGTAGAGTTATGGCACTATACATTACATAAGCACCACACTTAAAGCTAGATGCATGGTAGAGTTATGGCACTATACATTAAATAAGCACCACACTTAAAGCTAGATGCACGGTAGAGTTATGACACTATACATTAAATAAGAACCAAACTTCAAGCTAGATGCATGGTAGAGTTATGGGACTATACATTAAATAAGAACCAAACTGCAATCTAGATGCATGGTAGAGTTCAAGCCAGATGCATGGCAGAGTTTTGGCACTATACATTAAATAAGCACCAACCTTCAAGCTATATGCATGGTAAAGTTATGACACTATACATTAAATAGGCACCAAACTGCAAGCTAGATACATGGTAAAGTTATGACACTATACATTAAATAAGTACCACACTTCAAGCTAGATGCATGGTAGAGTTATGACACTATACATAAAATAAGAACCAAACTTCAAGCTAGATGCATGGAAGACCTATGACACTATACATTAAATAAGCACCACGTGTTAGGCTAGATGCATGGGAGAAGTATGACCCTAAACATTCGCCATACATTAGATGAGCTTATAATTGAATGAAATGTAATACTCAATATGAGCACTCGATCATGTTTGAGCCGAATCATTTGATAAAATTTACAGCCCTTGACTATAACACGGCTGAGTACTCGGTGTGTTAGATCAATCCGGATACACCCTTATATATTAAACAAAATCAACGGTATAGCTGACTGCTTGATGTGCTAGGTCAATCTGGATACCCCCTGATCTATTAAACAAAGTCAATGGTATAGCTGAGTGTTCGATGTCTAAGGTCAATCTGAATACACCCCTGATCTATTAAACAAAGTCAATGGTATAGCTATGTGCTCAGTTTGTTAGGTCACTCTGAATACATCCTTGTTATATTAAACAATGCCAATGGTATAGCTGTGTGTTCAGTTTGTTAGATCAATCTGGATACTCCCCTGTTCTATTAAACAATGTCAATGGTATAGCTGAGTGTTCGATGTGTGAGGTCAATCTGAATACACCCCTGTTCTATTAAACAAAGTCAATGGTATAGCTTTGTGTTCAGTTTGTTAGGTCAATCTGAATACACCCTTACCTATTAAACAAAGACAACAGTATATCTGAGTGTTCAGTGTGTTAGGTCAATCTGGATACACCCCTGTTCTATTAAACAATGTCAACAGTATATCTGAGTGTTGGTGTGTTTAGTCAATCTGGATACAATCCCAATATATTAAACAAAGTCAACGGTATAGCTGAGTGATCGGTGTGTTAGGTCAATCTTAGAACACCCAAACAATGTCAACAGTTTATCTGAGTGTTCGGTATGTTAGGTCAATATGGTTAAACCCCTTTTCTATTAAACACAGTCAACGATACAGCAGAGTGTTATGTGTGTTATGCCAATCTGGATACATCCTAATATATTAAACACAGTCAATGGTATAGCTGAGTGTTCGGTGTGTTAGGTCAATCTGGATACATCCTAATATATTAAACAAAGTCAACAGTATATCTGATAGTTCAGTGTGTTAGGCAAATATTGATACAGCCTATTCTATTGAACAAAGTCAACAGTATAGCTGAGTGTTCAGTGTGTTAGGTCAACCTAAATACATCCCTGTTATACTTAACAATTGTAATGGTATAGCTGAGTGTTACGGTTGTTAGGTCAATCTGGATACACCATGTTATTTAAACGATGCCAACGATATAGCTGAGTATTCGGTGTGTTATGCCAATCTGGATACACCCCTGTTCTATTAAACAATGTCAACGATATAGCTGAGCTGAGGTCGATCTGGACAAGACCATTATATATTAGACAATGTTGACAGTATATAATGTACGACGGTAACTGTAAGTTTGGTTGCATTAACCCTTTTCCACATACAGACGCTTTCTGACGGCTCTGCAGCAGACGACAAACAAACTCCGAATACAAAAAAAAATCCTCTTATTCAATTTTCAATTTAAACATTTAATTTCCCATAATACAATAACATTATAAATATCGGGAAATATAAAACAGCAATGTATCGATGTTATACTACAAATGGGGAAAAGCCTACACAGTGTAAAGTAGTTCGATGTCATTCTATCAGACTATTGACAAAATAATATGTTGTCTTGCTTAATTAAGTTAAGAAACATTTCGACATTAGAATTTGGCGATAATCTACACATGTCCGTCCATTACCTTGACGAAGGTAAACACGTCTTCATGTTGAAGTGGTTAGAGCGTCCGCCCCGGGTGCGGGAGATTATAGTTCGATCAACGGACAAATCTTAATAAATATTTTAAAAATGGTAGCAAAATCTTACTACTGATATAACTAAAATACTATCGAAAGCGGTGCACAACACTACTCAAACAAATTGACTTGGGTACTTGACGTGTTGGATGATACATAAAATCAGACGTTTGTGGTTTAGAATCTATGAGAGTATTGGTTACAATAATCAAGTTTAGATTTCATTTCTCAGAATGTTTAAGTATAGGGTATGCCTACATGTCTAAAAGCACTTAGCAAATACCATGGACCGTGGAATAAGATCACCCGCCATCGAATACAATCTATCAGGATATGTTCAGGTTTAAGCTGATTAATTTTATTTTTTCATAATCAACATTTATGAAATATCGTATCAACTAAATGCAAAGGCACAACATCAAAATCAAATTTTTGTTTCAAACAAACTTCCATTGTAAACCATTGGCAAATGGACCCGAAATACTATCGTGAAATTAATTCAGGGGTTGTTTTTTTTATCTTACGACGAAAATATGATGAAGCAGATTCAAAGCTTTAGCGATTATTCTTGTGCGACTTAAAGTCAAGGGGGTCAATCGATCTGGATCGAGCATATCTTACGCCGTTCCATTTAAAGTTAATACCTGATCGCGTGGTCTAACATATTTGTAAACTATGTAGGTGCTAACTGTTGAGGCGTATGACAAATGTAAAGAACGAAGATCAAGATCTATCTGCGCATCCACACAGGTTGACATATCTTTGTTCTATTTGACTTTATTCACAGATGAACATTTTACGAATATTATGTACATTTAAGCTATGTGAAATCAGGTAGTATTAATTCTGTGGTAAGTCTTGCTTATTTACACCGTATAAAGCTTATGTGTAATGGAAACCACCATACAAAGCTTATTGATACAATATAAAACAACATATAAAGCTTATTTGTATAATACAACACACCATACTAAGCTTATTGATACAATATAAAACATATAAAGCTTATTTGTATAATACAACACACCATACTAAGCTTATTTGTACAATAGAAAACACAATTAAAAGCTTATTTGTACAATAGAAAACACAGTACAAAGCTTATATAAATTTTGTTCAATAGAAACAAATAATTCAAAGCTAAATGCAAAAAAGCAAACACCATTAAACAGAAAGGAAAATAAGACATGAACGCGTTTACATTTAACATATGTTTAACATAAATAAAGCGTACCTTACACATTTTATCACCACTTTTATGGCACGTATTAAATACAATATCACATTTACCGGTACTGTTTCGTATCTCTCTCTCTCTCTCTCTCTCTCTCTCTCTCTCTCTCTCTCTCTCTCTCTCTCTCTCTCTCTCTCCCCTCCACTTCCTCTATTGCTGCTCTCTCTCTTCTCTTTATATCACTCTTTCAAACACAAACAATGTCATATTGACACATCATTGCAACGTCAAGTTAACCTAGTCATGTTGACTTGGTCGGCGGTTGAATTGGTCCCATCGTTAACTATTTTTCGCTCGTCCTAATATTGCTTTTTCAAGGCCCATCATCGGTGACTCAAAAGCAAGGGAAACGACGAAGGCAGCTGCATAGGCCAAACACATATGACCCAGGAAGTAATAAACCTGGAAATAGATAACAGATATGATGGTCACAATTGATGACCTTGTACAGATGTCTCAATCTAAATAACTGCTTCAGTAGTTTTAGGAAAGCGTTTCCACTACTGAATACCAATTAGTAACTGGAGCTATGTGGAAGCACTGTATATATAGAATCAGGCCCCATATTTTCGTTTATTTAATTTTCTTATATAACAATTTTGTTTATACCATGGACTCAGTTCCCAGCTCTATTAGAGTATAATTCATCTGACATACTGATTAGTGTTGTAATGTGTCACTCGACGTGGCAGACCAATCGTGAGCGATATAACATGCCAGAGGTCTAGATAAGGAGGGCGTGAACTGGTATTTTTCCTCCAACATTACTCTTATGTCTCAACAAAACCATCTGTTGTGGATATTCAAAAGAATCGTCTCTATTGAGTTCGCATACAATAAGGTTTGAGTGTCGAATAAGAGTTTGTCTATTGGAAATATCCTCGCCTGCCCAGTTTCAGTGACCTTAAGACTTGTATCTAAATATTGCACTTGATGTAGCAAACATTTACATGTACAGACAATTTATCTTTAATTCAAAATACTTGCCTTCAATTCAATTTATTTCTTTTTACATTGCATTGAAGGGTTTGACTGAGAAAGCAAACCATTCATATGGCCTACTTTTTGTCAAAATGTGAAAATATAAACAGAATCAATGTTCCATGAGTTTAGATATGAGCATTGTTTTACATTGGAAAATATCAGAAAGTAATATGACAAAAGAAATCTGTCTTTAGCCAAATAACCTTCAACCTGACAAAGAGCAAAACCTTTTCATGCCTTCAGATGTGTCCACCATTGAAAGAAATGATGGAACATTTTTTTCATGAGTAGAAACAAATTTAATAAAGTGTTTTCTTTCAACAGGCTGAATTTCTGGCAGATTTATTGTTCCGTTTTATTCAAAATGTGTTTGTTGACCATTCCCTTACTTTCAAAT
This sequence comes from Serripes groenlandicus, assembly GCA_031761405.1. Lineage (NCBI taxonomy): Eukaryota > Metazoa > Mollusca > Bivalvia > Cardiida > Cardiidae > Serripes > Serripes groenlandicus. The sequence continues at coordinate 35,078,483 of JASEVX010000002.1, forward strand.
TGTTAACATTGTACACAATTTAAAGGTAAGCTGGTTGTGCACTTTAGAGGATACTCTGTGCACGATTGTGACCAATCCTTATGTTACAATAGACATGAATTGCAGCATTCGGTAAAAACAAAAAAGGGATTTTACACAGACACCTTTTGTTGGAATATGTCAGATAGGAGAAAAGTGATACTAAGAATTTCAATAATATTTTCCCGTTGTTATATAAAATACTCTGGATTTATTTTGTTTAACCACTTTTACAAAAGATTCAAAAGCTATTGACAGCAATATGTTTACCATAAAAAACACATTGATGCCATAGAACTCTTCAAATTGAAGATAACATTAACAAAAAAAAGGCCACCGATTTTGGCCCCTCACCAAAACTGGGCATTGTACGATACCTTAGCTAGAGCTCTGAGTCTTGCAATGAAATGAATTGTGACTGCTGCCATTTTAAACGTGCATTACTCCTCATCGCTTTTACGTCGAACACAAATCAGTTAAAATACATTTAAACAATCGAACACGAACACGTCTGTCTGTAACGTTAACAAGACGCCCATAATGCAGACGTAAACAAAACACACACATACTGATGACGTCAGGAAAACACTCATTATGATGACGTCAACAAAACCGACATAATGATGACGTCATACACCACAGTTAGGTACGATTGAGTTGAATCTGACTGTTTTTGCTCTGCGTTTAAACGTTTAGCATTAAATTATACGTACCATTTGAAGATCGTACAAATGTAGCGGAGTCCTCATACTGAAGTAAGCAGCATACATTATAACGGGATGTACTAAATAGGCACAGTATGTCAATCTACTTAACGGTATTATACCTCGCCAAGACAGCAACGTGTTCACTGGACCTGCAACATGGTATATACTTTATAGCTACGTTATTATATTTAATGCTATTGATGCTTGCCACGACAGCAACTTGTTTACGACCTACACTATTGAATATCTATTGAATATAGATTCAATTTTCGACAAGTCAGCAATGTGTTCACTGGACCTACGGAATGTTATATAAAGATATCGATGGTTTCATGCAAAAACAGTTGTAACTACATCTTAAACAAGATGTAGTTACAACCATTTTGCATGTCGCCCTCGATAAGTTAATCTACTTAATTAAAAATATCAATGTTTTAATAGGAGATACAGTATGGCGTGGTGTTTACATACGTTACGTTATTAACCGTATTACTGTTCGCCAAGACAACGATGTCTTTATTGGATCTACATCATGATATAAAGATACGTTACTATATTAACAGTATTTATTCTCGCCAAGACAACAGTGACTTTACTGGATCTACAGCGTGGTATAAAGATACGTAACTCTATGAATAGTATAAATGCTCGCCAAGACAACGCTGTCTTTACTGGATCTACAGAATGATATATAGATACCTTACTCTATTAACAGTATTTAATCTCGCCAAGACAACAGTGTCTATACTTAGTCTACAGTGTGGTAAAGACAACACTGTCTTCACTGGACCTAAACATAGTATATAGATACCTTACTCTAATCACTTGTATTAATGCTCGCCAAGACAACAGTGTCTTTACTGGGCCTACAGCGTGGTATATAGATACGTTATAATATTAATAGTATAAATGCTCGCTAAGACAACTGTATTTACTGGTCCTACAGCATGCTATAAAGATACGTAACTCTATCAATAGTATAAATGCTCGCAAAGACAACACTGTCTTTACTGGACCTAACACATGGTATAGAGATATCTTACTCTAATCACTTGTATTAATGCTCGCCAAGATAACGCTGTCTTTACTGGACCTAAAACATGGTATATAAATACCTTACTCAAATCACTTGTATTAATGCTCGCCAAGACAACAGTGTATTTACTGAATCTGCAGCGTGGTATACAGATACATTACACTTCGTTGATTTAGGGGATGTGAAAGAGCTCTTACGACCAATGATATATTGCAAACCAGCGAGCTCAGAGTCTTTCTGGATCGCCATTTAGTCACTCAGATACTGTAGGAGCAATTTCGGAGAGTGGTTATAATATTTTGAATTTTTTTCCATTATGTTTTAGATCTGAATCGTCATCAAAGTTACGAATTTCTAAATATCAGTTTTCGATCTGTGTTTCTCTTTCATAAAATTTGGTTTAAGCAATATTTTATTCAATGATATCCGAAATATAATACAATGTTTAAACATATTTACTAGGATCGAAAAGCTACAGCTTATTCTAAATCTCTTCCATGAGACGTTTTAAATGTTACAACTTTTGTCTTCTGATAAATTATTTTTCGACAGTGTTGCAATACTAGTGAAATTCAGAATAGCTTCCTCTAGAACGTTTCTTGCATTTTTCTCATCAGTATCTATATAAACAGTTATCTGGGGAAAGTTTTCCTTTACAGTCTGCAATGATATTAACATAGTGGGGTAACAGACGGATTACTCGGGTTGCCGTTAATTCGGACAGTCGTTAACTGAAAAGAATGTTGTCCTTATTAAAATGAACACATTGATCATATTGAATGAGGTACTACTATAAAGCAATTAAATCGTTGAAATACCTCCATATCCGATTGCACAAGCAAACACAACCCATGCGATACACATGCCCCAGGCTGTCCGTGATGTTGCGTTGTACAATGCGTTACCAAAGGCACCGAGGTCTTTGGCTTGTCCATCTGATGTTGATAACCCATATAGGACCATAATGGCTACGGCAGTTGCAAGTGACCAACAAAAGGCATTCAGCCACTAGAAAAAATAAAGATATACAGTTTAACGAAGACAACTTGAAACAATAAATCAAAATTTGACTTCGGTGGGAACTGCAACCAATTTAGCTTTTTTAAAGCTAGAGTGGCTTGCTTGCATATACTAGTTTACGTAGAGGTTTCTTGCGGGTTTAATTCTGCATTTTCATGGCGGTAACGACAAGATCTCGGGATTTGAAATCTATATTCGGCCTTTCAGTGTTCATTATGATTGAGAAACTTTTGACTATTGTCATTCGTCTTCCACCAATGGTGGGCTAAAATGTGTTACAAGTGAAAAGATAGACAGTCGCCTTGGAAGAGCGTTGTTTGGAGTACTGGTGCTAGAAAGCCAGGATAATCATGGTCAAGTGAATTTTTGCCGTGATATAACTAAAATATTGACGAGAAAAATCAGTAAGTTGCAGAATGCTGAAGGTTTACTTGGTTTAGATAAAACAGTACTTGCTATGTTATGTATTTGGTTTTTGTGTGATAATAGTTATTCCTGTAATTTAATCAGGTGTGAAATCCCTTGCTCACCTTAGACATTCGTATCTTACAGTCGGTTTTATATAATATATATCCAGTGAAGAAACCAACAACATAGGGTCCTATTCTACACCAGGGTTTAATATAGATGTCATCAAAGCCGTCTGCTTCGTTTCTGAAAGGGATGTGTTATTTATTAACAATTTTAATGAATCAAACTGAATCTGATAAAATGACGTTTAAACCTTTCCAACATACAACACATACGCTGGAAACGATTTTGAAACCGTCTAGGGAAAAACATGGACACTTTCTTCAAATGAATGTTTTACTATTTAAAGGTATTTAAAACATTGCACTGTGAGCAATTCCTCCTCATCTGCTGCAAAGGCGCCAGAAAGCATATTTATGAGTATGAACACAATTGTAGTCCGCGACGGAGGGCTTTCTAAAAATGCTTGCACGTAAGGATAATTTGCAAGGAAAAAAGTAATTTGGTAATATAAGGATTAGCAAACATTCTATTAAACAATACATATACAGGTCAATGTGACGTTAGAAATGTTTTTGAGCATAAAATTATTTAAATCAAGATTAAACTTCAAAACCTAAACACGTACACGTCATCGATGTTAAACTTGTAACATAATACAAACAATCTCGGGATTACATTTCCAATGCAAAACACTCTATTCATCGATGTTAAACTTTAAATACAATACACACATAAGTCATTAAGATTAAACTTTGAAATGTCAATAAATAAAACAATTACCCTCCAAACAGCAGACTTGTAGACAGACCATCTTTATGGGAAATAACGCCGGCCGAGATGAAGTTGATTAAAACAAAAACCAAACAGGATATGGAACCCCACAGACGAGAGCTAAAACAAAAGGAAATCTTACAATCAGTTCGTGGTTAATGTATAAGCCATTTTAAAGTTTTGGAGCGTCGTGCCTGAATCAAAATGCTTTCACCGGCATAATGTTTACAAAACAATCACAAAGTCTATTCACGTCTTTACAAAATTGAGTTTGACACGTTCTTAACAGTATTTCAGTCACATAACGAACGCCATTTCGTATGACCGTGTGTGCTTAGTGTGTGTAAGAGGGTCTTAACTACCAGAGACCAGACAGTTATTTTCATTGACTCCATTTTCTGCTAGTTCCGAGGCTTGACACCGTTTTCTACACTATATCAGTAATATCACGGCGACAATTCACTTGTTCATGATCCCTGGACACAAATGAAACAGTAAATGTACTGAGCAAGATAATGTGCCTTGCCCAAGGGATCACTTACATGAGTTAGATCGACATGGATCGAACCCGGGACGTCCGGTTTTAATTCCCAGTCGCTTAGCACTGGGTCGCGACGGATTCCCCGACATTTATGTAAAATGTTGTATCAAATGAACTTTTTTCAAATTCAAATGAGTTTAACGTGTACTTCAGACAACCATCCTACTCCTATAATCCGTGGACATCAATTGACATATCCGCGGCTTTCAAAAATATTTAACTTTTATAAACAAACATGAGAATTGTTATAACCTGTTAAGCATAATAAAGGAATGCTTCGCGGCCTTAAAGCTGACGAGCAAAAGGTGTGGGGGTTTTAATTGTAAAAAACGAAAAAAAATTATTTGTATTAATTTTGATCTACGGGTTGAAAAAAAAATCACATTAACAATAAAAACGTATTGCAATAAAAATGAAGTGCAATAAAAACTCTCTCTTTGCAATATAACGGCCCATCTGTAATCCGCCGTGGTTGAGTTGTTAGCGTCGAGGATTTGAAACCGGGTGTACCGGGTTCAAAATCCGATGGCGGCACGACGGTCAGATGGATTACCTTTTGGCAAGGCACATTTTCTAGCCTAGTACTGGTTTGTTTACCCAGTGATCATGAATAAGTGAACTGTCATCGTGATATAACTGAAATAGTGTTGAAAGCGGATTAAAACCCCAATAAAACAAACGAACGGCTTCAGGGTATTACAAAGATCACAAACTATATGGTGTTCAGTTTAAATCAGTGAACATGATTCGACTTAGTCCGAAATATGGAATAGAAGAATTGTTATTGTCGTACATATTTAATTCTCTACGGAATAGAACTTTTGAGAATATATTTTAAACTCGTTGAAGTTTGTTTTTTCCGAGTCACGGGTCCCATGTACTTACTAATAAAGGGGTACGAGGAAGAGCGGACTTATGACATAAAACTGCATGTCGTTAGCAAGGTACCAACTCCAGGCCATACACTGAAATTCGAAAATGAAAAAGACATAAAAAGTGGGGGAAAAAAATCAGAAATGTAGAGAACCCGTATGATAGTAAATGTATACACTTTTATGAGTGGCGGTCAAAAAGTTTCCGGAATGCAATTGCTACGCTGTAATTATTGGTCGTAGAATAATACAGAAAGCATGCCCATATAAAAGAAAACAAATCATTGTCCTACATCACAGTAAAGACTTTGATAAATGCCTCACTCACATTTGCCGTCGGTTTAAAATATTTACGGCCAATAGTCATTATAGGTCCGCTGCAACATTCCCACGGCCATATATAGTAGCAGTGACATATGATAGGAATGTGTGGAGACAGAACACCTTCGACTGCCGTGCGGCATTTGAAGTGGTCGCCTTAGTGCGTCCCTGCGGCGGCCGTAGGTTTTTGACAAATACCAAGTCATGCACAAGGGGGGCCTCGCACGGCGCAGATTTCCACGGGGGCCGTACAGATTGCCACCGTTCAGGTACAGTAGGACCGCCTGCAAGCTACCCTAGGTCCCCCGTGGAATTCATTAGACCCAAAGGACAGCCGCACGGCTAAAGAAAAGCCACCATTCGCATCACATATGGTCGCCATGGAACCGTTCTACGGCATGGCTACGGCTTGTCTAATTGCTATGGCGAACCTAAAAAGGTTATAATTCCGCGATATAATCCCACGGCGAACGCAGCGGCAAATGTGACTGAGGCATACATAAGACCCTAGTACAGTCGCACAGCAAACGCAAGGCCACTGTATGCCCGATGTTTGGTCGCCATGGAACCGCTCTACGACATGGCTACGGTATGCCTTATTGCTACGGCGTAGAGCAAATGCGACGGAGGCACTGCAATTAAACGACATCAACTACACGGTTTTCTTTTTAAAAAACCCACCATAGCGTATGTCGATATAATCACTTTAAACGTCATATGAGGTTAAACCTTTCAACAGTCTACATAGAATTAAATGAAATGAATGAATTAAATAAAATGAATCCAATGCACAGATAGCAGATTGACCGGATTACTACGGCTGAGTATACTAAGATTGCTTATAACAAACACACCAGTCCCAGAGAGTTGACATTTGGACGATCCAGGTTAAGCGTAGTTGGTCGAAAATGTTCAGTTTTTTCCCTTGATAAAACGATTGATGTTGCTTGGTTTAACACTACCGCTTGATAATACCGTTATAAATAACTGCATTGGCACAAAGCCATCCAGATATATATCAAGTAACACATACCGGTTACACTGTTTTCACGTTTGTTTCAAAAATTTAAATAATATAGAATGTTATCTTGATAGAAAACACTGGCTAACAGGATAATTCCGTTTGATGTATATATTTAAGTCAACAATGATCAAATTTGAAATTCGAGCATTTTTCTTTGTTTTCAATATATATTGAGGCTTTTCTACATAAATTGGTTGGTCCAAGGAGATAAATGGCAAATTCAAACGTATTTTTTTTAAATGGTGATAAACATGTAAGCAATGAATAATATCGTACGCAGGAAAGTTAACTGGTTTACGTATTTTTGCGTGATAATATATGACATGAAACACCTTTTTTCTTCGCTGTGCGTACTGTCTACAAAGTACTTACCATTTTACTTTGATCGTAGAAGTTATTGATGTATAGTAAATTTTGCCACCAGCTGTCTTTACATTCGTTTCTCTCGACACCCATCTGTGGCCAAAACGGACCATTAGACCAGTATTTGAAGAGTGGGACATAAAACATCAAGAAAAGCATATATGGTGGGGTTAGTCTGAAACAAAAAGAGTCACGGTCAGATCAATCATAAGGAAATTCAAGTAGGACTGAGAAAGTCTGAAAGAGAAGACATTCCTGATCAGATAACAATAGGGTCATCAGGCCCTGTGTCAATCACCTGAGAATTTCCCCTTTAAAGGTGCTGAAATCCAAATTATATATAGTTTGTCAAAGTTTTAAAAATGTTCAAAGATTGTCTTGAAATATTAGAATCATAATTCTGGGATAAAATTAGAATAATAATTTCACTTTGAAGTAGTACAATAAGATTGATCGTTTATATTACTTTTTGACTGGATAGACATACCCAGTAAGACAAATGTTGTACATTTTCATGACTTTCAAGTGATTTCCTTTTTTAGTTTTGAACTATGTATTACTTACTTTGTTGTCACTATAAGCAATATTTGCAAAAGTTTCAACATTTCAAATTTTGATCTCTATCTGGAGTTTAGCTCCTTTAAGATTAAAGCAGTATTTACAATGTTTGGTTTGACCCGGCCGTAAATCGAACCCGCGATCGCCTTAATCCGACGCGGACGCTCTTCCACTACACCAGGGGTGCAGTGATCTGAATGTGCTCTTCAAGACAATACCAAGTTTACAGGACATTCAATTATTCTGATAATGAACGCTTTCCCTTTAAGTAAATTCAAATCATAAGTGCATCATGTCCTTAACCATTGCTTAGTTAACATATCAAAATAATTTGAATCCTTTACTTATACTACCCGCCAATGCTATACTTTTCAACAAGTACTTTAGAAAATGTATTTCGTCTGACAGCCACGTTTTTAACTAATCAATATAGCTGAAATAAATGTTAGGTGAGTGTCTCATAGGGAATATTCCCCCAAAACTATATTGAGACAAGTCTTTCAGAGTATATTCCTTTTTCTAATGTTGTGCAAATTTTACCCCGGTTTTTTTTACTGCTCCTGCAGGCCATGTTACTTCACCTATAACTATGGCTTCGTAAAATTGTACAAGAGTACTTAAGGACGTAACGCGCGTTAACTCCAGACTTTAAACATCGATGCAGTAACATACTTATTCTGGAACGTTACACATCCTCTTTCGAAGACGATTACACATATTTCTTTTCTATTCATGTAACAATGAAAGAGTCACAGTCCCAATAAGGTCTTATTTCAAGTTGAGTCAAATGTCAAGGTCAAAGTAAAATTGGTCTGCAACAAATTTGGTAAATGTAGGTGCAAAACCATACGCGTATGTCCCGTACAAACGTTTTCTTTAAATTGGGTCCGAGGCAGATCACAGCAAGTTGCAAAGTTAGTTATGTACCTTTACCGAATATTGTACCTCCAGGTGTTATAGCATAGACAAACATTTTCTTTAAATTGGATCAGAGATGAAGGTCAGAGTGACTGAATTTCGGTACTCGATAAATCGACTCGATTCATGTACGTACCAATTTTGATAAGTGTATATGAAATGTTTTAGGATAAGGTTGGGTGGGACGACGAACGGACGGGAGGAATAGCGGATGAGGAATTGCGCATGAAGAATTAATACATTATTCCCCCCCCCCCCTTCTCTCTCTACGGAGAGCCCTGATGGTGGACTAACTCATTAGCAACACGGCTGAAATACTTACCTCCAAAATCTGTGAAAGTAGAACATTCCCCATTTAAAATTGCGAGCGCCCTCTCTCTTGCTCATTTCCTTCAGGGAAAGATAACTCACCAGTAGTCCACTGAAATGATACATTATTTGTTTTAACTTATAAACACATGTGGTTTGGGTTGGTCACCATGTAATTGGTTTAAGGAGATAAATGGCAATTTCAAATGTAATTTTGTTAAATGGTGATGCACATGTACATGTATGTAAGCAATGAATAAAACCGTACATAGGAAAGTTTACTGGTTTACGTATGTTTGCGTAATAATATATGACCATGGATATCAATGATCTAATTTGGAAAGTTTAACCGTTATTAGCAAGGTGACGAGTATTTCAACTGGCTGCTTTGTTGGAAAGACAATCACAGAGGACTGGATAAGGAGGAGCAAACTGATAGTTTCCCAGCAATATCTCTCCTACGACTCAACTAAACCCTATGGTTTGGGTATTCAATATAATCGCCTCACTGAATAAGGATTTGAGGATTAGAAATGCTCGTCTTATCCAGAGCTCTGCAGCCATAATTTATTAACCCTTTCCCTCATACGACAATTCTTCAGCAGACGACTTTGAACATATTTTATCAAAAAATAGAAAATCTCTATAATTAAATGGATAACCTATGACTAAAAGTGGAAACCATTGTGGCAAATGGAAGAATTGCTCGTTTTGAGCAATTTCTTCTCTTGTCACTATGTTTTCAAAAAGCCGTCTGCTGCAGAGGCGTCAGAAAGCGTCTATATGAAGGAAAGGACTAACGATAACCTTGATGAGACGACACATTTGATATATTAATCACCTAACTGGGGCGTTCTTGAAACTTGGCTCACTAGTAGTAAACTTTTATTCTATCCTTTCCCACATACAGACACATTGTGACGCCTCTGCAGCAGACGGCTTTTGAAAACATTACGGCTAAATAATGAGTTCGCTGATGGTGAAAAATTTCTGCTTTGTACACAATGATTTTTTCATAATCGTCAGCTGCATGTTTTTTGTATAGGGAAAGGGTTAATATTTAAATGTAAATTCGATATACCAAATTAGATGTTAATACATTAAAGGGTTTAATGTATGTTTTGGTACAGTTATAAGAATATAACACGAAATTGTCAAATTAATCAGCAAGTAATACCTGAAGGGCATTATGTCAGCTGTCTAATTTGGCACATGTGTGTTATACTTTTATTACTGCACCCAAACAATAATTGCTGCTTAGGGCAATACAATACAATACAATACAATCTCTTTATTGCCTCCTATGTAGGAGATATCGTACAATATGCGCACATTAAACAAATATATGAACAAGAATAAGAAATGTACAACGAAATACTTATTTAGAAGTGAAATAGAATTGAACCTTTTGATCCCTTTTCTATGTTCAAAGTATTACGTGACCTGGTCATGTGATCAATTTCCTTTTTAAACCAATCAAATCGAGCTATTCACAGTGCATTTGAAACAACAGCAATTATTGTTAAATATGTGAGAAAATGGAACTACGAAATATATTGAAGAGGAAGATAATTTCACAAAAAGCGCTGTTGATATATTGGAAAATGATTTAAGCGTTGCAAGTTTAAAGTAAGTTGATCAAACAGAAACAAGTTATGGTCATTTGTTTTGCAAAAACGTGACGGAAAGATAGACGGACAGACAAACGGACACAAAGACGGACGGACGACGGAGATGTGATCTCTGTCATATTACCACCATGTCTTACAGGATGGCGACACACAAAGTAAATACCTTAGTACGAAAAAAGTGTCAACAGCAACTGTCGCGTTACTTATAGCCTGGAAGGTGAATCTGCTTAGAACTTCGGGTAAATACTGTGCAAGGTTATCTGTAACATAAATTACGGGAATTAACCCTTATCCTATTAAACAAGACATATATATAGGATCTGGCATGAGTTTATTAAACGAGTTTTCAAGAAATTTGTTATTAAGCGAGCCTCTGGCAAGCTTAATAACACATTTTTTTGGACGAGTGTAATAACATTTTATGAAATGGCAACGAATGGCAGATTATTTTTATCACATAACGAAACACAAAAAGAAAATCGTTTTTTCCCTGTCAGAAAAAAAAAGTCCCAATATGTAATACTTAATATGCTTTTAACTAATCACACAACAACTTATTTAAATGACCGATAATAGTCCCTTTACCTCGACCATCTATCGTGACGTTTGTGTTTACCGAATTAACGTTCTCAGCCATTTTGTAAACATTCGCGGATGAATACAAAGATAGTGATTCGGTCATGTTATATTACACATCTGACATATAAAGAAATACGTAATGGGAATATTAAATCGGATATAAGCATTGTCATGTGATAAATATATATACAAAGCAAATACGCCGAACATGCCAAAAAGAAAAGACACATTTTAGTCAAGTGGGGTCCTGGTTAAAAAGTTAGAAAATGAAGTTGTATTATAGTGGGGTTCTTTAGCAAAGAAAGTTATTTAAAGACATCAATCAGAAATAGTAGATACTGACATTATTATCACACTGCTCCCAAATTTGGACACTTTCGCATTTTCCACATTGGTGTTTAGTAAATCACAGCTAATATGCATAATTATTTTTATTTCTTATTTCAAAACATTTGTAAATTAATATTGACAAGTTTTTAAGTATATTTTCATTTTCAGACTACCTGTGTATTGCAGACCAAATGCATATGTGTGACCTAAGTTGTATATGTAGTAAACTACCTGCGTATTAAAGACCAAATGCAAACGTGTGAACCAAAATGTATATGTATAAAACTACCTGTGTAAGTAAGACCAAATGCATACGTGTGACCCAAGATGACCCATGTCATACTGATGAACCGGATACCATTCACGGCTGTCAGAGTGCCGGCTGGTTGGTTGGTACTCAGAATCTTTAACGAGTTAGAATACACCGAAAATGAAAGAAGGATCTTCCCGGCTAGACCTGAAATGTAGTATTTGCAGCTGATAAATTGAAAGCGTTGCTTTAAGTAGGTATTGAATCTTTCGATGACTCGGTTTGAGCATCGTCTTCGGAAATTTGGCTTTCGGATAATACAAATATAACCATACACTGTTCTTTTTAATTACAATCGTTTCGATAAATTATTATAAAAAAAACAAGTAATACTGTGTTAGCTGAAGCAAAAACAAAAAGTCGCCCACTGCCATTTGTTTTGAAACGGTGGCCATTTTGAAACTTATATTCAAGAGAAACTTGAAATCAAGAAATGGCGGCCATTTTGAAACGGCGGCCATTTTCGGGCGGACAAGTTCAGGTCTGAGAAAAAACAAAAACAAAATAATTGTAATAATAAGAAGAAAAATAAGAAACTGGGCAAAAACAATAAGTCACCAAAACTCGTTTTGGGTGACTTAATAACAGCAGTATATAGATTTCATAGTTCAGACAGTGAGATTTATTAAATTGGTCTACTGTTACGTTCAGAAGAAGAAACTTAAAATTTCCGTTTCATTTTTAACCATCAGTATTAAATATTAAAAACAGCTTAACCGACCACCATAACATTTGGATACGTCACGAGATATAAAATCTTCCGAGTTGACTGAAAACGGTTAATACTTCACTTAAATGTATCAAATAACAATCAAATTATAAAAAATCAATATATGAAGGAGTAAGTTTCAATTAATTTTCGAGGTGCCGAATCGATAAATAACTAGCTTCACCATTTTCATGAGTAAAAGATAGAAGTTGACTTTTATTCAAAATATTAAATTCGCAAATATAAATTCGACAGGATAAGGTTTGACCATTTCGCACATACAGACGCTTGCTGACGTTTCTACAGCAGTCTCATAGTTGTGTTACCTTCCCTGATATAACGCTATCGCATGCATATGCCTCATTCGATATTTTTGAAAGAACGTCAAACGTTATATGTAACGTTCAATTTGATTGGCTGACAGATCATCAAATCCAAACCATCGATATATCAGTTTCAACCTGTTGTGTCATATATCGAACAACGAGGAACCAGTTAACACACACTACCACGATGTTTCTATTGCTTAAAACGGAACGGCTTTATTGCAAAACACATGGTAACCTCGTGTCGTTTACCTGGTGAAGATGTATTTGCCTCTTGGCCACCATTTCCTTTACCAGTGTTTACTTTTCCATTTGCTATGCTTCCATTTCTTTCTGGTCTTCCGTTTTCTTTATGTAACAATGGCGTGTTGTCTGCGACTGTTGAACCATTAAAACTTCCGTACTGACTGCCGAGCTGAAACGAGGGGTCATGATGAAAACTATTATACCTTTCAAGATATTACAATGATCACAAATAATTTTGCGTCCGTCTCGAAAGCAATGAACATGATATCAGTATTCATGTCCATTGCTTTCAAGATGGTTGCAACATACTTTGTGATTTTTGTAACATACTTTGTGATTTTTGTTACATCCCGAAGAAGGTCTGGGGCCGATATAGTTTATGAACGAGTGGTGAATATTGAATTCCATGCGGAATAGAACTTTAACATATGTTACCTATTCTTTAGGGAATTGTTTGTCGTTGTACGATATTGTGTTACATTTTTTAAAAAGGTATGGCGATACGGGCTTAACCTTCAAATAGATCTTATTCAACAGACAATGAGTTTTATTATTATTAAAAGATGCCTTGTAATTTGCAGTAAATGCATTCTCTCATTCTCTCGCGGTAATCTTTACAGTTGTCCAGGATATGCAGCTAAAATGTCTGGGTTTTTTTTAAGAGAAAATGTCGATATATAAGAACTTGAAACCCCCATGATATATTGTCATTGTTTTAATTTAGAACTACTGCTTTCTGACCGAGGTTATATTTAGCAAATGCTCGTATATAAACTACTTGACTACTACTAGATAATGTTTTGTTGCTTGAAGCGAATTTCAATATTACTCTATTTTTTCTCGCAAGTACTCTAACGTAACTCCAAAGAAGTACATCATATTATAATTTCTTTAACTTTCCTGGGTCTAAATACGAACCTACATGAGCCAGGCGTAAATGCTCCGTAGTCTAATAACGAATCCTCACACAGATGACCTGCCGTGTCTACAAACAATCTTTCGGATTCATTGACATTGTCCGCAAACATACACAGAATTCTGACGAAAATAGCATTTGTTCAATTACTTCTCATGTTCATGAAGTGTTGGAGTGAAGCCTTTAAGCCCTACGTGATACATTAATGTCAACATGAAGTGCTGGAGTGAAGCTTATATCCCTTTACAGACTACTTGATACATTAATGTCAACATGAAGTACAGTAGTGAAGCCTATATTCCTTTACGCCCTACGTGATACATTAATGTTAACCATGAAGTGAATGAGTGAAGCTTATATCCATTTACACCCTACGTGATAAATTAATGTTAACCATTAAGTGCATGAGTGAAGTCTATACCCCTTTACGCCCTACGTGATACATAAATGTCAACCATGAAGTACAGAGAGAATCCTATACCCCTTAACGCACCAAGTGATACATTAATGTCAACTATGAAATACAGGAGTGAAGCCTATACTCATTTACGCCCTACGTGATTCATTAATGTTAACCATGAAGTGCTGGAGTGAAGTCTATACCCCTTTACACCCTACGTGATACATAAATGTCAACCATGAAGTGCAGAGAGAATACTATACCCCTTAAAGCACCACGTTATACATTAATGTCAACCATCAAATACAGGAGTGAAGCCTATACCCATTTACGCCATACGTGATTCATTAATGTATCAAGTGCTGGAGTGAAGCCTATACCACTTTACGAACCACGTGGTAGATTAATGTTAACCATGAATTGCAGGAGTGAAGCCTATACCACTTAACGCACTACGTGATACATTGATGTTAACCATGAAGTGCTGGAGTGAAGCCTATACTCCTTTACGAACCACGTGGTAGATTAATGTTAACCACGAATTGCAGGAGTGAAGCCTATACCACTTAACGAACCACGTGATACATTAATGTTAACCATGAAGTGAAGGAGTGAACATTATACCCCTTTACGCCCTACGTGATACATCAATGTCAACCATGGAGTGCAGGAGTGAAGCCTATACACATGTACGACCTATGTGATACATTAATGTTAACCATGAAATGGTGCAGGAGTGAAGCCTACACCCCTTTACGAACCACGTGATACATTAATGTTAACCATGAAGTGAAGGAGTGAATATTATACCCCTTTACGACCTATGTGATACATTAATGTTAACCATGAAATGGTGCAGGAGTGAAGCCTACACCCCTTTACGAACCACGTGATACATTAATGTTAACCATGAAGTGAAGGAGTGAACATTATACCCCTTTACGCCCTACGTGATACCTCAATGTCAACCATGGAGTGCAGGAGTGAAGCCTACACCCATTTACGAACCACGTGATACATTAATGTTAACCATGAAGTTCTGGAGTGAAGCCTATACCCCTTTACGCACTACGCGGTACATAAATGTCAACCATTAAGTGCTGTAGTGAAGCCTATATCCATTTATGCCCTATGAACATTCATGTTAACCATGAAGTTCAGGCGTGAAGCTTATTCCCCTTGACGCCCTACGTGATATATTGATGTAAACAAACGTACCACTTCAGTTTCATCATTGTTAAAAAGACATGACAACATATTACGGACGATCACCATATCATACACTGTTGCTATGGTCATAACTGCCAAAAACAGGGAACAAACGACGCTGAAAATTAAAGATTAGAATACATAAACTTTGTTATCGTATACAAATTGCACTGTTTAAAATAACTATTACAAGAACATTCCATGGAACACATGTGTAGCTTACGAAAATTGAATGTAAAGTAAGAAATTGAGTGGACAAAAAATGCACACACGTGGATAACTCCAGATATATTATATCATGTATTAGGTCTAGGGTATTAGTATTGGGGTATTTGTTCTAGGGTATAAGTGCTAGCGTATTGTTTCTAGGCTATTAGCTATATTGCATCCGCATGTGACAAGCATCATGCATACCAAGAAACTGAAATATCAACTTCAGAGTTAAGGTTCGTGTGCATTGCACATACACAGTCACACACTTCCTACAAACCGATTGCATGTTTGATAAAGTGTATATAACTCTCATGGCATCGATGACATTTGAACTGAGTCTGTACTATAATGCTCGCATGTATGTAAATAAACTGTACGACTATATAACTTAAATGAAAACAATGCTCTATTAAATGTATTCGAGTTCTCGTTTGCATGTTTGATAAAGTGTGCATAACTTACATGACAGCTATGGCCTTTGAATCGTTCTCTATTTTTAGTTCTCGTTTGCACGTGGTATAAAGCAGCGGGGAAGACGAGTTTAAAGGTAAAAGACTGATCGCTGAAATGAATAAGGTAAACCTTCAACATATCACAATAACATATCAAAACATTAAAGTGATCGGCGTCAGGCGAAAAGAGGTATTATGGTGTAACATCTACGTTACGGTTATTGTGGGCCTGTTTGTAGAGGCCTAAATAAGGGGAAGTTTACCAGTTATCTATATTATAACCCAATCAAACTCTCGTGTGTGGGTACTCAATCGTCTCATGGAGACGAACATTTTGAGTACCCACAACAAAGGGTTTTAATTTCAAATAAGAATTATGGAACCAAATATTAAGTCACATTCGACTCGACTTATTAAATTTACTTTGCTCACTTGTACAAAGGTTCTTTCGAAGCTTATTGGAACAGTACCCCGAATTTATAGCAGATGTAAACACACCAATTTTAGAATGCGTGGTATTGATTTTTGCTTAAAGTTGTATCAATAAAGGTAATGTCAATTCAAGGGCGTTTTGGTGGTTTATTTGTTCAATTTGGAACAATATATAGCTTGTGTTAGTTAGTAGATCCCCATCAATATACCTATAAAATATAGCTTATATGTCATTATATTATATGATAGATCATGACGATGTGTGTTGCTTTATTGGGGTTTTATGCTGTTTTCAACATAAGTTTGGTTATATTTCGGCGACAGTTCACTTACTCATAATCCCTGGGGAAACAAACCAGTACTAGGCTAGGAAATGTGCCTTTCCAAAGGACGCTTCACCATATCCGACGCGGCGCGAATGGTGATCGAGTCCGGTTCGAAATCCCCGATGATGACCACTCTGCAACGGCGGAAATCGTGACAAAGCGGTTTTATTAAAAAGGTTTTTATTTTCACAAGTAACAATGGAGACACGTGTGATCATTTTGATCAATAACTCATTCCATTAGTTCATTGTGAGTCACCCAATCCCCTTCCCAGCCAAATATACTTCAGTGTAATGCATTTAAGAGATGCACTGCAGGCGTCCATTAGATACTACGCTGGTTTGGACATGTGTTAACCCTTTCCCACGTACAGCAAACTTGCAGCAGACGGCTTTGAAAACATACAGGCAAAATATGAACAAACTATAAATATGGAAAAATACTTATTGAATATGGTTAAAACTAAAAAGCATTATGAGCCATTTCTTCTTGTGTTTCTTCTTTTGTTACAACGTTTTAAAAAGTTGTCTGCCACATAGACGTCAGAAAGCTTCTGTTTATGGACAAGTTTTAAATACAGCTTACTTAAATTGGTTAAAACAGTGGCGTCTTTATCGCTGCATGAGTCTGGAAGACATAGACCAATTGTCAGCGGCAGTGCTTGCCCAAATACTGATTTCTGAAAAGAAATAATTTCAATTGTGTTTTACGCCTTTTCCAACAGATTTTCAGTTATTAAAACGCATCACCAATCATGGATAAATCAAACAAAACACTAAGACAATAGCAGACGTCCTGTTGAAACATTGTGGTAAATTGGGGAAATTGCTCATAATGAGCTATTTCTTCATTTGCCCTAATGTTTTCAACTATGTTCAATAATCGTACTTTCTTTTGATGAGATATGTTTGTGTGTATGTTTGTGTGTATGTTTGTGTGTATGTTTGTGTGTATGTTTGTGTGTATGTTTGTGTGTATGTTTGTGTGTATGTTTGTGTGTATGTTTGTGTGTATGTTTGTGTGTATGTTTGTGTGTATGTGTGTGTGTATGTTTGTGTGTATGTTTGTGTGTATGTTTGTGTGTATGTTTGTGTGTATGTTTGTGTGTATGTTTGTGTGTATGTTTGTGTGTATGTGTGTGTGTATGTTTGTGTGTATGTGTGTGTGTATGTTTGTGTGTATGTTTGTGTGTATGTTTGTGTGTATGTTTGTGTGTATGTTTGTGTGTATGTGTGTGTGTATGTTTGTGTGTATGTTTGTGTGTATGTTTGTGTGTATGTTTGTGTGTATGTTTGTGTGTATGTTTGTGTGTATGTTTGTGTGTATGTTTGTGTGTATGTTTGTGTGTATGTTTGTGTGTATGTTTGTGTGTATGTTTGTGTGTATGTTTTCAAAGACGTCTGCTGCAGTGTTGTTGTATGTGGGAAAGAGTTAAAACAAATGTTGTCACTTATCTTACAATAGTAGATTTTTTACAACTTTCGCGTTTTGTAATATGTGTAAATTAGTGTGAACATTAAACTGTATTTCAGCAATATATATATATATATATATATATATACCAATATCAGCCTTCAAGTTTATGCAGCTCCATCTGATACGCTATGACCTGACCAACAACAAAGTTTTCTAACAGTAGGTCTATTTCAACGCAAAACGATAAACGAGATTTGTATCACCAGAAATGTATTGTCAAAAGGGATCAAAGTGTCTGATATGAAAGCATTATCATTGACAGGTTAAACGCTTAATGAAATGCTAACGTTTTAACCCCGTCAAACAAGCAAGGTTAACACTATAGTTGCCCTAAATTTTGATATTTTGATTCTAGAGCATTGATGATTATCCTTTACAACAATGCAATATATTCCAACATAAGTGGGAGCATGGTAGAAGTTATAAAGAATCTCTCTCTGTCTCTCTGTCTCTGTCTCTCTGTCTCTCTGTCTCTCTGTCTCTCTGTCTCTCTGTCTCTATGTCTCTCTGTCTCTCTCTCTGTCTCTCTATGTCTCTCTCTCTGTCTGTCTCTCTGTCTCTCTGTCTCTCTGTCTGTCTGTCTCTGTCTCTGTCTCTGTCTCTCTCTCTCTCTCTGTCTCTCTCTCTCTCTCTCTCTGTCTCTCTCTCTCTCTCTCTCTCTCTCTCTCTCTCTCTCTCTCTCTCTCTCTCTCTCTCTCTCTCTCTCTCTCTCGCTCGCTCTCTCTCTGTATCTCTGTCTCAATCTCTCTCTGACTCTCTCTGTCCACTTGTTTGTAAACGTCCTCACATATACGGATGTAGTTTCCCATCTCTCTCTCTCTCCCTCTCACTCTATCAACTTCAGTCTCTCTCTCTGTCCACGTGTTCGTAACTTAAATACAATAATATGCCCTTTTCCGTTACCTGGGATGCTATACTGAGATATGCGGAGCAGTACATTCCATTAAAGGGTCCTGTTTGTTCAGTGGCCTTAATTGATAGACACTCTTCATATGAACCAACCCAGTTTAAATTGAGTCCTAGGAGGTTACTTGGTGGTTTTCCAGCGGCATCGATCACTACAAAATAAAACACCAGCTATAATTACATAATGTACACATATTCATTAGGAAATAAACTGAATTAGCCATGGAGCTATGGACTAAAGAAACTTCTCCGCGGATGATGAACTCCTATTTAGTGTGTATGTATAGAGAAGACGTACAAACATTCTGAAATAAAATAGATGCACCTTCGGCTTACTCTGGATGACAATAATACATGTATTTGGAAATTACTAGTGCAAATAAATATCAATATAATGAAGCTTGTAAATTTAAGATACATCTAAGGGCAGTTTTCAATAAATTAACCCAAGTCTTCTTCAATGAAGCTTGTTTGTGTTAGGAAAATCACTGGAGTGGACATTTGTTGATGCAACGTGTACCTGGCTCCATCCTCATGTAATGTTTTGCTACACGTAATAGAATACAGTGAAGTGTTCTGTCATTGACCATGGGATTTGTTACTTATTTACGCAAACATTACTCCATAAAAAAGGAAGAACGCGTCGAAAAAGAGCGCCGCAAGCGAACGCCAAAGCTCGTCTGCCCTTTTATAAGTAAAAAAAAAATGTATATTACTGAATAATTATTAACTTGGTATATACATGCGTACTGCTGCTATACATGTCAAATCACATAAAAATAATTTTTTTTATTTATTATTCATTCATAATTACTTAGGTTTACATATCTCATATTTACTGGACGTTACTCAGATCAATTAATTTGTTAGATTGTATATGTATTGTGGGCCGGCGACCTTATATTACGAATAAATATATTGTAATGTATTGTATTGTATTGTTAACCAAGTTTCATTTGAAACTATTGAGCGTTTTTTTAGTTATGAGGTAAGGTTAAAGTTTTGTGACGACCCAGACGCTGAGGCAGATGCTGACGACAACGCCTGGGATATCACAATACCCCTACATTTTCTTTTCGAAAAAGAGACGAGCTAAAATTGAGATGAAGATACACTTTGGTGGGGAAGGGTTAAGTTGATTAACCCCCTTCTTCTCAATTCTTTCAGCGCCAAATTGTTTAAAGTAGACTCTTCCATGGTCAAAATAATGCGTCTCCATTCCTTTTGTAATAAAAGTTTAGGAATATTTTTATAGCTAAAAGGCAATCAATGCTGATTTCAGGTGAGACAGCTCGTCACGAGCTGACTCACCGGAATCTGTATTGTTTGCAATAAACCTCAGTATTGCCTTTGGCGCTGAAAGAGTTTATTCACCGGCTAATCCTAAATTCTTAGTTGATATGATAACGATCCCAAGATAATAAAGATCGGATTCATATACTCTACGTTGGTAAATTAACCTCAATGAGTCGTGCTTGATAATTACCAGATTAAGGGCACCTTTGTTGCGCATAAACTAGTTTAAAACTAGTTTCGTAAACCATCCATTTGTTAATCAAACCAGTTTTAAAAATAAAACCAGTGTTTCCATTTGTTTACACAAACTTAAAACTGTTTTCTTAAACCGATCAAACCGCTCTCTAATGAGCTTTTGGAGATTTGATGTATCCGAATACATGGTCACTTGGAAGAGAGAACATGGCGACTGAACCGCTTAAATTAGCTCTAACATGTGGAAATGCACTATATTGGGTTCAGACATAGTCTGATAATGGTCATAAGAATATATTTGAATTTTTAAACATACAAATTCTTTATTTACTCATTATTATGACCAGAATATTAAAAGATAAAAATATTTGTATCAAAGTCAGCCATGTTGTTCTCAAAACCGGCCGTTTGTGGCGTTTTGGTTTGAAACCTTAAACCACAAACTAAAACCAGTTTAAGTGCAACAAATTGGCTCTAAGTATTTGATAAAGGAATTGCTGAATGTCGATTCGCATTGATAAACGTTCATGTCGAGTAGAACTTACTGAAGATTCGTTGAGACTAGATGACGGTCCATTATACATTGTTTGTATTTTAACACCAAAACACTTTTTTGGATATATTGATGATAAAATTGAACGAAAGACACAACAAAATAACAATATACCGGCCGTACTATATGGGCGTAATTTTGGTAATAACTATCCTATTATTTTAGATGCACTTAAACACAGTTTGTTTATTGACAAAATTTTAACTGAAATACATTCGCTACAAGGACGTTTTGTTTGCACTCGCAAAACTACACGCGTTTAACATACAACTAGTTTAATTTTGTGACAAAACCCTTAAACCACACGTTGAAATGATACATCATTTTTCTCTTTCTTCTCATTCCTAATTATAACCCACAACATAGGTTAAGGAGTTTAAATAAGGATGTTGCCCCTTATTTAGAGCTCTGCCTTATTTTGACGAAAATCCATCGTATAACGACTTTTTTTGTTGAATTAAGATGAGATTCATTGTTCCGACAATAATATTAACGAATGGAGAGGTCGTAATTTGCAAATATAAATGTTGCACAATAAGGAACAAGGTCGATTTGCTAAAATTTGAAACATGTCATTTGTTCTTAATTGTTTTGAAATAGTTTGATTTGTACGTCTTGTCATGGAACTCATTCAATGTAATCGTGATTTGTAAATGAGTTTAACGGGAACGGGTTATAGGTATAAATATCACTTCTACGGCCTTGTCGTAGAAGCTGGCTTTTATAGCGATGTTGGTAGAGTGGTTGACCTTTTCGTAAAGTTAAGCACGTTCAGCCGGTACACGTTACAAATGGTGGCAGTGGTGGGATTTATTGGTTGATATCACCATCATCCCCGAACCCTGGTTGTTCCCGGTGATGTTACATTGACTCCGCTCTGGTATACTGCTTGTGTTCAGTTGTGTGACTTCGGGTCGAAGACGGGAGAAATGTAACGGGAACGGGTTATAGGTTTAAATACCACTTCTACGGCCTTGTCGTAGAAGCCGGCTTTTATAGCGACGTTGGTAGAGTGGTTGACCTATTCATAAAGTTAAGCAACGTTCATCGCGGTTAGTACCTGGATGGGTGACCCGCGATGGCGTAATGCCGTTACACGTTAAAAATGGTGGCAGCGGTGGAATTTTTGGGTTAATATCACCATGATCCCCGGACCCCGGTTGTTCCCGGTGATGTTACATAGACTCCGCTCTAGTATACTGCTTGTGTTCAGTTGTGTGACTTCTGGTCGAAGACGGGAGAAATGTAACGGGAACGGGGTATAGGTATTAATATCACTTCTACGGCCTTGTCGTAGAAGCCGGCTTTTATAGCGACGTTGGTAGAGTGGTTGACCTATTCATAAAGTTAAGCAACGTTCATCGCGGTTAGTACCTGGATGGGTGACCCGCGATGGCGTAACGCCGGTACACGTTAAAAATGGTGGCAGCGGTGGGATTTTTGGGTTAATATCACCATGATCCCCGGACCCCGGTTGTTCCCGGTGATGTTACATAGACTCCGCTCTGGTATACTGCTTGTGTTCAGTTGTGTGACTTCGGGTCGAAGACGGGAGAAATGTAACGGGAACGGGGTATAGGTATTAATATCACTTCTACGGCCTTGTCGTAGAAGCCGGCTTTTATAGCGACGTTGGTAGAGTGGTTGACCTATTCATAAAGTTAAGCAACGTTCATCGCGGTTAGTACCTGGATGGGTGACCCGCGATGGCGTAACGCCGGTACACGTTAAAAATGGTGGCAGCGGTGGGAATTTTGGGTTAATATCACCATGATCCCCGGACCCCGGTTGTTCCCGGTGATGTTACATAGACTCCGCTCTGGTATACTGCTTGTGTTCAGTTGTGTGACTTCGGGTCGAAGACGGGAGAAATGTAACGGGAACGGGTTATAGGTATAAATATCACTTCTACGGCCTTGTCGTAGAAGCCGGCTTTTATAGCGACGTTGGTAGAGTGGTTGACCTATTCATAAAGTTAAGCAACGTTCATCGCGGTAAGTACTTGGATGGGTGACCCGCGATGGCGTAACGCCGTTACACGTTAAAAATGGTGGCAGCGGTGGGATTTTTGGGTTAATATCACCATGATCCCCGGACCCCGGTTGTTCCCGGTGATGTTACATAGACTCCGCTCTGGTATACTGCTTGTGTTCAGTTGTGTGACTTCGGGTCGAAGACGGGAGAAATGTAACGGGAACGGGTTATAGGTATAAATATCACTTCTACGGCCTTGTCGTAGAAGCCGGCTTTTATAGCGACGTTGGTAGAGTGGTTGACCTATTCATAAAGTTAAGCAACGTTCATCGCGGTAAGTACTTGGATGGGTGACCCGCGATGGCGTGACGCCGGTACACGTTACATGAGTCATTCAGAAATATCCAAGACCTTAAACCTTTCCCTCATACGACAATTATGCAGCAGACGACTTCGAACATATGTTCTCAACAAGTAGAAAATCTTTATAATTGAATGGATAACCTATGGCTAAACGTGGAAAACATTGTGGCAAAAGGAGAAATTGCTCGTTTTGAACAATTTCTTCTTGTGTCACGCCGTCTGCTGCAGAGGCGTCAGAAAGCGTCTATATGAGGGAAAGTGTTTATTCTAAATATATATTAGTTAAATAACTTACTCTTAAGGCCCCATAATTTTCCAGTGAGTAGAGCGTCTAGGAATATTTTGGTATGATTCAAACACGTATTCCCCACCTCATATCTGTATGGTTCAGCTTCCAGTCCGTCATCCAGTAACAATCTAGCCGTTCTGTTTGCCAGACTGTCCTCAGATCCGGTCAGAGGTCCGAGTTCAGCCATGACGCTGTCCAGCCGAACTGGAGCTATATCATTGGCCTCTTTTGTATACTTGTGTATGAAACTTTTGAGTTTATGTGCATTTCTAATTCCATCAAAAGTCGGTTCCTTGAAGTCGTCTAATTCACCACTAACAGTGTAACTCACAAACGTCAATACTATAAATAGTAATGTCTTGAAACACACCATTGTACCGCCGTGTTTAGTTGTATCTCTTATTCACTTTATACATATATTTATATTCTCTATACGGTTAAAAAATAATTTAAGTTTAGTCCCGGGTAATACACAGAATACTGATCTCTATGTCAGACATACGACACTAAATATAAACTTCACGCTGTTTTATAGTTTATACCGGTGTCGATGTACTGATATCAGCTACGACCTTCACCTTAAACTTAGTAGTGTCATCGTTATCTTAATCGGGTATGACATCCGAGATGTTATAAAATATCAGATCTGTTTAAAAATTGTCTTAAGGAAAGGCCATTTTGGGAATAAATTAAGGAGAACTTTGAGACAAATGAAATATCGATCGCTCGGATCGATGAGAATAGTACAATTGCTCATTATAGGAGCAGCTTCTTTTCCTTTGTTTTCCATCTAAACACAATTGTTACATATACATAAACAGTTGTGCCATTGATAGGAAACCGCCTCGGTAGTGTAGTGGTAGTTGGTTGGTTGTGAGAGGTCGAGGGTTCGATCGCCGGTCTGGTCATACTTTTTAAATGGTTGTAATGGATTTCCCTCTCTGGCGCCCGGGGTTTACGGGTTATAATTAAGACTGACACGCTGGTTTTTAAGATAGATAGACCAGTAGTCCCGGTAACTCACCCAAGGAACGGCGTGGTACAACTGTACACATGTTGATAGCGGGGTTAACACTTACCCTCATATAGACGCTTTCTGACGCCTCTGCAGCAGACGGATGTTTGAAAACAAAGTGACAAAAGAAGAAATTGCTCAAAACGAGCAATTTCTCCTTTTGCTACAATGTTTTCCACTTTTTGTCATAGGTTATCCATTCAATTAAAGAGATTTTCTAGTTTTTGATAAAATATGTTCAAAGTCGTCTGCTGCAGAATTGTCGTATGAGGGAAAGGGTGAAACAAAATGCAAACAAAACAAAACATTGGTATTAAAGGATTAAAGATATTCGAAATAAAAAGAGTTTTTCGATAGCTATTTTCTTTTTAATCCTTGTTCAATATTCACCTTTTTAAGAGGAGTGAAATCTATGGAAGGTATGTAAATGGCAAATAATCGATGTGCTTTTATTATATAACTGACATATATTCCTTATTAGGTATACACTTAAATATTGGTAAGTACAAGTGGTGTGTATTCACGCTTGTCCCAAATATTGACATTTAGGATAAAAATCGATGTAGGGTAATCAAGAAATCGTTTTACTTGGGACCGCTTCAGTGTTGTAGTGGTAGAACGTCCGCCTCGGGTGCGGGATGTCGCGTGTTTGATCCCCGACCTGGTCATACCAAATACTTTAAGAATGGTAGCAATGGTTGCCCTCCTTGGCGTTCGGGGTTGCGGGGTTAGTATAACGACTGACTGACTGGTGTCTGGAGAAAAGGGCCAATGGTACTGGTAACTTATCCAGGAAATGCCGCGGTATAACTGAAAATAGTTGTCCTTTTCCTACGATGATTAAATAACCGTTGTGTCCACTAAGTTATTAAAGTACATAGTTGAGATGTTGAATACACACAAGATCACGATAATCACTGGTGAATATCTAGTACAGTCATTGTTGATAAGTAGTTCAAATGCAATCTAAACTATCGTTCAATATTGTCAATGTCACATGTTGCAGATTTATTTAAATATCTAATATCGTATGATATGTGGTTTCACCAGTATTTGTAACGTACTTTCCCGATTGCTAAACCAGTATTTGTAGCGGTGATTCCCTATTATTAAACCAGTGTTTCTAGGGTAGTTTCCCTGTTGCTAAACAAGTGTTTATAACGACGTTTCCCTGTTGCTAAACCAGTGTTTATAACTATGTTTCCCTATTACTAAACCAGTGTTTATAGCGTCGTTTTCTTATTGTTAAACCAGTGTTTATAGCATCATTTCACTATTGCTAAACCAGTGTTTATAGGGTTGTTTCCCTATTGCCAAACCAGTGTTTATAACGTCGTTTACCTATTGTTAAACCAGTGTTTATAGCGTCGTTTACCTATTGTTAAACCAGTGTTTATAACGTCGTTTACCTATTGTTAAACCAGTGTTTGTTTTATTAGGTCGTTTCCCTATTACTAAACCAGTGTTTTGTTTAATAATGACGTTTCCTTATTGCTAAACCAGTGTTTATAGCGTCATTTCCCTATTTCTAAACCAGTGTTTATAACGTCATTTACCTTTTCCTAAACCCGTGTTTATAGCGTCATTTCCCTATTGCTAAACCCGTGTTTATAGCGTCGTTTCCGTATTGCTAAACTAGTGTTTGTAGCATCATTTCCCTATTACTAAACTAGTGTTTATAACGTCGTTTACCTATTGCTAAACCAGTATTTATAACGTCGTTTACCTCTTGCTAAATAAGTGTTTATGGCGTCGTGTCACTTTTGCTAAACCAGTGTTCATAGCGTCGTTTCTGTGTTGCTAAACCAATGTTTATAACGTCGTTACCTTGTCGCCAAACCAGTGTTCATAACGTCGTTTCCCTGTTGCTAAACCAGTGTTTAAAACGTCGTTTCCCTATTGCTAAACCAGTGTTTGTATCGTCGTTTAGCTCTTCTCTTGCTAAACCAGTGTTTATAGCGTCAGTTCACTTTTGCTAAACCAGTGTTTATAACGTCGTTTCCCTATTGCTAAACCAGTGTTTGTATCGTCGTTTACCTCTTGCTAAACCAGTGTTCATAGCGTCGTTTAACTATTGCTAAACCAGTGTTTATAACATCATTTCCATTTTGCTTAACCAGTATTTATAAAGTCGTTTTCCTGTTACTAAACAAGTGTTTGTTTTATAAGGTCGTTTCCCTATTACTAAACTAGTGTTTTGTTTAATAATGACGTTTCCCTATTGCTAAACCAGTGTTCATAACGTCGTTTCCCTGTTGCTTAACCAGTGTTTATAACGTCGTTTCCCTATTGCCAAACCAGTGTTTTTAACGTCGTTTCCCTATTGCCAAACCAGTGTTTATAACGTCGTTTCCCTCTTGCCAAACCAGAGTTTTAACGTCGTTTCCCTATTGCCAAACCAGTGTTTTTAACGTCGTTTCCCTATTGCTTAACCAGTGTTTGTATCGTCGTTTCCCTATTGTTAAACCAGTGTTTGTTTTATTAGGTCGTTTCCCTATTACTGAACCAGTATTTGTTTAATAACGTCGTTTCTCAATTACTAAACCAGTGTTTATAACGTTGTTTCCCTATTGCCAAACCAGTGTTTTTCACGTTTTTTCCCTATAGCCAAACCAGTGTTTTTAACGTCGTTTCCCTATTGCTTAACCAGTGTTTGTATCGTCGTTTCCCTATTGCTAAACAAGTGTTTGTATCGTCGTTTCCCTATTGTTAAACAGTGTTTGTTTTATTATGTCGTTTCCTTATTACTGTACCAGTGTTTGTTTAATAACGTCGTTTCCCTGTTACTAAACCAGTGTTTATAGCGTCGTATCCCTATTACTAAACCAGTGTTTGTTTATAACGTCGTTTCCCTATTGCTAAACTAGTGTTTGTTTTATAACGTCGTTACCCTATTTCTAATCCAGTGTTTGTTTCATAATGTCGTTTCCCTATTGCTAAACCAGTGTTTGTTTTATAACGTCGTTCCTATTGCTAAACTTGTGTTTGTTTTATAAGGTCGTTTCCCTATTGCTTTACCAGTTTTTGTATCGTCGTTCCCCTATTGCTAAACCAGTGCTTTGTTTAATAACGTCGTTTCCCTATCACTAAACCAGTGCTTTGTTTTATAACGTCGTTTCTCTATTTCTAAACCAGTGTTTATAGCGTCGTTTCCCTTTTACTAAACCAGTGTTTGTTTATAACGTCGTTTCCCTATTGCTAAACCAGTGTTTATAGCGTCGTTTCCCTATTGATAAACTAGTGTTTATAGCGTCGTTTCCCTTTTACTAAACCAGTGTTTGTTTATAACGTCGTTGCCCTGTTTTAAAACGTCGTTTCCCTATTGCTAAACCAATGTTTGTTTTAAAACGTCGTTTCCCTATTACTAAACCAGTTTGTGTTATATAACGCCGTTTCTCTTTTTTTTTAAATAACCAAGTTGTAACGCTCCTAACTCGCCTCCTCCCTATTCCATATCAACGAACGGAGATTCGTAGTTTCTTAGTTTGGAGGAAATACTGTGATAAATTTGGATATGGGATTTATTTTTGAAAATGCGAATGAACCGTATTAATGACTATTTAAAACCATAATATTGTATACTATCGAGACCTTTCTTCAGAGGTTTTCAATTTGGGAAATTTTAAAACCGTTCATCAGTTAATTAAATTATTAACCCTTTTCCACATATAACACATCTGCAGCAGACAACTTTGAAAGCATCTAAGAAAAATTATGGGACATCTTTATAAATCAAAGTGTTTATATTTAATAGATTAGACAACATTGTGGAAAAAGGAGTAATTGCTTATCATGATCATTTTCTTATTTTGCCACACTGTTTTCAAAGTTCGTCCGCTACAGAGGCGTCAAAATGCGTATACATGTGGAAAAGAAGTAACATGTGATTGGACAGTACGTGATGATGGTTGCACCATGTTACTTTCACTCACTCTTATGTCGAAATAACAACGATACAATCCCTTACAGGTTTAAATCTAGTACGGGTCAAAGAGCACATTTACGTTATGACCATGATAAGCAGCAGTTTTGTAATGAAGGAAAACAACAGGATTGTAAATGAATGAGTCATGTAAGTTAAAGCCTAGAACGGGTCAAAGAGCACATTTACGTAATGACCATGATAAGCAACAACAAGATTGTAAATGAATGAGTCACTTTAGGAGATTAGTAGTCTTATTTCTTCAGTCAGAGTACTAGATAAAGAGGAGTTAACTGGTCTTTACCAAAACATATTTCTGCAAATATTTCTCTTACGACTCAACTAAACCCTATGTTGTGGGTACGCAAAGGAAATGTCTAAACGAGACGATTATTTTGAGTACCCACAACGTAGGGTTTGAGTATCAATTAAGGGTTTTAAAATAATTTTGAAATACTCTGGCTGGCTTCTCCTTATCGGTATCACAAAAAGGATTGAGGGAGATACTAGTTTGGCTATAACTCTAGTTCCTGAATACATGTACACACTGATTTGTACTGATACTGATACGTATATAACTATTAGTTTTACATTTAGGAGCGTCTGAAAAAGTAAAGTTTAGCTGCAACAAATTTACCAAACAAAACTTCAGCAGATGACTTTGAAAACGACAAAACCAAATATGGTAGGATAGCGTTGAAAGCATTGTGGTAAAAAGTAATTGTTCATCTCGAGCAATTTCTCTCTTTACCACAATGTTTTCAAAATTCTCTGCAGCATAGAAGTCAGAACGCTTCTGTATGTGGGAAGGGTCTTGGGAGACTTTATATGTTTACTGTACGCAGCCCTCGTCGTCTTTAACAGCTCGTCTCTAATATCGGGTCAAAAGTACAATGCCAGGCGGGAGAACACGGTTAACCCTTTCCCACATACAGCATATCTGCAGCAGACGACTTTGTAAACATCTTCATTCAACCATGGACTATCTCTGTTAATAAGGGTAAACTTGTTGGTGAAGGCTAAAAATATTGTGGTAAAAGGGTATATTGATCATTTTTGAGCAAGGTCTCCCTTTTACCACAATAGTCGTCTGCCTCATAGAAGTCAGAACGCGTCTGTATGTGGGAAGGGTTTGTGGAGACTTAACGTGTTTACTGTACGCATTTTACCCCCTCTAATATCGGGTCAAAAGAACTGTGCCAGGCGGGAGAACAGGGTTAACCCTTTCCCAAATACAACAAAATGCAGCAGACGACTTTGTAAACATCTTCATAAAACTATTGGACAATCTCTGTTAATAAGGGTATACTTGTTGGTGAAGGCTAAAAATATTGTGGTAAAAGGGTATATTGATCATTTTCGAGCAAGGTCTCCCTTTTACCACAATAGTCGTCTGCCTCATAGAAGTCAGAACGCGTCTGTATGTGGGAAGGGTTTGTGGAGACTTAACGTGTTTACTGTACGCATTTGACCCCCTCTAATATCGGGTCAAAAGTACAATGCCAGGCGGGAGAACAGGGTTAACCATTTCCCACAAACAACAAATGTGCAGCAGACGACTTTGTTAACATCTTCATTCAACCATGGACTATCTCTGTTAATAAGGGTAAACTTGTTGGTGAAGGCTAAAAATATTGTGGTAAAAGGGTATATTGATCATTTTCGAGCAAGGTCTCCCTTTTACCACAATAGTCGTCTGCCTCATAGAAGTCAGAACGCGTCTGTATGTGGGAAGGGTTTGTGGAGACTTAACGTGTTTACTGTACGCATTTGACCCCCTCTAATATCGGGTCAAAAGTACAATGCCAGGCGGGAGAACAGGGAAAACCCTTTCCCAATTACGACAAAATGCAGCAGACGACTTTGTAAACATCTTCATAAAACCATTGGACAATCTCTGTTAATTGAGGGAGATACTAGTTTGGCTATAACTCTAGTTCCTAAGGGTATACTTGTTGGTGAAGGCTGAAAATAGTGTGGTAAAAGGGTATATTGATCATTTTCGAGCAAGGTCTCCCTTTTACCTCCAATAGTCGTCTGCCTCATAGAAGTCAGAACGCGTCGTCTGGGGAGTCTTTACACAGTTACTATAAGACCCCCTCAATCGTCTTTAACCCTTTCCCACATACAGAAGCATTCTGAGGCAATAGCAGCAGACGACTTTTGAAAACAATGTGACCAAAGGTGAAATCGCTCGCTGATGAGCAATTTCTCCTTTGGCCACAATGTTTCAACTTTATTTAACAATAAAGCTATCTGTCATGGAGATTTTTCTGGATTTCGTCACTATGTTTTTAAAGTCGTCTGCTGCAGAGTTGTTGTAAGTGGGAAAGGGTTAACAGCTCGTCTGTTATATCGGGTCAAAAGAACTGTGCCAGCGTGTCTACCTCAAGAGCGGAAGAACAACTAGCATTTATAGTGCATGCCAGTATTCTTGATCGCATGCACTGGCAGCTGGTGTTAGGATAAGCTTCAACAGCAGTACTGGTCATATACACATGACACACCGTGATATAACTGAAACAATGTTGAAAGCCGATTAAAACACCAGTCTAAACCGTTTACTTGTGTTTCTGTAGATGCGTAGGAAAGCGTCAGTATGTAAGAAAAGATTAAAGCTTAGAGTCTATGTCCATATCAGGGGCAGGGTTCGCGATATACGGGATTAGATATTACGGAGGACCATGCTACGGTTCACTATCCTTCAGCGTCCTCATACATACTTACATGTAGATGTCCCAGTTAAATGTATACAAAGCTCTGGATAAGCGGTCTTTTGTATATTCTAGTATCCTTATCTGACAATCAAACCCTTTGCTGTGGGTACTTAAAAGAATCGTCCCAATGAGATGGTTCTTTTGAGTACCAACAACATACAGTGTGGTTGAGTAATAAGAGCGATATCGTCGGGGAAAAAACCAGTTACTT
Organism: Serripes groenlandicus; assembly: GCA_031761405.1. Lineage (NCBI taxonomy): Eukaryota > Metazoa > Mollusca > Bivalvia > Cardiida > Cardiidae > Serripes > Serripes groenlandicus. The sequence continues at coordinate 35,110,411 of JASEVX010000002.1, forward strand.
TGCTTATCTAGTCCTTTGAATAATATTATATTGATCAAAATGATTTACGGATGAACATTTCTACGTACCGCGACACAAACGGGTTCGAAAGATAAAGAATATTTAGGACGGGTTTGAAGTTAACCTCTGTATGATATTCTTTCATAGTTGTGTCCCTAAACCCTTTCCCTCATATAGACGCTTTCGGACGCCTCTGCAGCAGACGGCTTTTTGAAAACATATTGACAAAAGAAGAAATTGCACGAAACGTGCCATTTCTCCTTTTGCCACAATGTTTTCCACTTTTAGTCATAGGTTATACATTCAATTATAGAGATTTTCTATTTTTTGACAAAATATGTTCAAAGTCGTCTGCTGCAGAATTGTCGTATGAGGGAAAGGGTTAACCCAAATTATTCTATTGACTCGTAACGAATTCAAAGCTCTTGTAGAGAAAAAATATGACATTTGTACTTAATGTTTAAGAAATATAACCATGTTCTGACTGAGGAGAAAACATTGTAAGAAGTAGTTTTATTTTTTATTTTGAGCATTTAAACGTACGACACAAAAGGGTTCAAATGATAACGAATATATAGGACGGTTTAAATAAACCATGATTCATAATGTCAAAATGTACCAATTAATTTCCTTCTTTGTTTCAATGTACATCAACAAGTTGCAATCCTCAATCGGTACACTTTCTTCATTGTTTACAGGTTAGTCAATATTTATCATTGAAAAAAGCAAGATATTACCTACCAAATAATGATAGAAAATGTGGGGGTCACGTATTATGCAAGAAAGAAATCACTCTGTGAAGATGATTCACATCATTTTGTAATAAGTCTGGTTTTCCACATACTCTATTAGGTCAAAATATCAAAATACTAAAAATGATCAAATCAAACAGTTCCAGTACATACTAGGGAGAAAAAAAACCACGTTATTTTGGTATAGTTCGATAGAGAAAAGCATTATTGATTGATTCCCTACTTCAAACTCATATATTTGTTCGAATACTTTGAATACAATGAGTTGAAGCGAGGCGACCCATAAAACTGTGTCCACCCTTGTTAATATCTATGCATAGAGTAGGTCATATCTATTTTTAGAGGAGTAAGTCCCTGTGATACAACAGCCGTAATGCTGTTTCGTAATTACAAGACGTAAAATCCAGAACCGAATCATTGTTCTCTTTTTTTGTTTTCCTTTATTTAGTGTACCAAATTAAACACTTTTTCCGTGGAATCTATGATAAATATGTACAATGATAAAAGCAAACATAGAAAAAAAGCTTTGTTCATAGAGAGTATACAAAGTATGAAATGTATAAACCTATTGATATTAACAAATAAGCCGTTCCACGAAAAAAATAACAAAATTGACGATGCGTAATATATCGATCCAAATCAGCCTGCGCGGTCCGCGAAGGCTAGTCCAAGCCGATACATTCCGTCTCAGGGGGATAGAGGTATAGAACAATGATTCCTGAAACGAAAAAAACAAAACACAGGACGCGAACATTGTATGACCGGGTTAGCCTCCGCTGCACACTTAGGCTGATCCGATGTTTTCTCGTGGAACGGCTCATATTATGTTATTAAATGATGTTTTGTTTTATTTGGGTTTTACGCCGCTTTCAACATTATTTCAGTTATATTACGGCGACAGTTCATTTATTCATGATTCCTGGGTAAACAAACCAGTACTAGGCTAGGAAATGTGCCTTGCCCAAGGGCACTCTACCATAACCGTAGTGCCACCGATGAGGACCGAACCCGGGACACCCGGTTTAAAATCCCCAACGCTACCCACTCGACCACAGCGGATTCCTTATTAAATGATGAGTGCGTTCAGTTAGATTAAGCATTACTAACGATAGCAAGTTGATCAATCAAATTACAGCTTCTGACAACATTGGGTGACATTTAAAGGGGCGATCTCTAACTAGGGTAGGTCACTGAACGCACTGCCCTTGTAGCACTTACATATGGTCAAATGATAAGATAACCTTTTCAGTTTCATGTCATTGATTGACATTGGTACGCTCAAAGTAATGTCACCTTATTAATAACGGGTCCTTACGCATGTCACAATGGGTGGGTCTTAAGTATTAAGTATGACTTACGTAACACCACTGAAAATTTGACTAATACCATATGATACCAGAACATATTATATTCAAAACAAATGCTATGGTTAAAATCAAACAGTACTTAAGCGTATTAAAAACGGATGTTATCTCTCGCTCAACCCAAAAATGAAACAATGTTGATAGCAGATTTGAATACATTGTGCCGTGATATAACAATACAACTGTTGCAAGCAGGGTAAAGCAGGGTACAGAACCACGTGCAGTGTTATAACACTATTATATATGCTACGCGTATATTCCGTGCACAATAAACGACCAAACTGATTAGATACGTTTTCCAATATGTTAACTTGTACTGACAAAAACATCCACCTATAAGGGACATTACTATTGTGTATCTCTGAATAAGATGCAAGAGTCAATGACTTCCCTTGTTTATCGAATAGTGTTATAATCACTTTTATCTTAATCACTGTCGTGACACAGACATGTTATCGTATCTTCCAGTTCGTTAACATACGCTGGAGAAAGAGACGAGTGCTCCGTATATGGAATCTTTAAAAGTCAGAGTCACATCTTAGCATCGATCTTATGAGTAAGCAACTTGTCACATGACCGTGAGTCTGTTCCGACTTGATAACCTCAATGATTTTCTAGTCACATTCTACGACTAGATGCCTGGGTGTTGTGACCCTCGATATATCCATGATAGATCCATGAGAGAATCACGATAGACCCACGATAGACCCACAATAGACCCAAGATAGACCCTCGATATACCCACGATAGACCCTCGATATACCCACAATAGACCAACGATATACCCACGATATACCCACGATAGACCATCGATTGACCCACAATAGACCCATGATATACCAACAATAGACCCACGATAGACCCACAATAGACCCACAATAGACCCTCAATATACCCACGATAAACTCTCGATAGACCCACAATAGACCAACGATAGATCCCCAATAGACAATTGCATTGGTGCCGCTGAAAGTGGAAAAAAATGCTATTCAAATATCACAAAAACATCTTCTTTGTCAGAAGACATAGATGTTGCTCAATTATTTATGTTACTAGAGGGAACAAAGGGTTACAATTTATAAAGGGTAATTTGTTCAGGCAGTCGTATGATCTTGAGTATATGAGGTACGGTGATATCCTTATCCTTTATTATACTTAAATACGATATTTACATATTAAGAGACTTGTAACTTTATTTGGTTACCTAGAATAAGTGGATTTTTTTTAACTTATTTGACCTTGCTTGTGTTTGTATTCGTTATTCAATATGCCTCCAATTAGGCGAAAAGCTAAACACTTGCATCCTACGCCTTGACTTAGTGAACATTGCCTCCATATTGTAGTGGTTAGAGCGTCCGCATCGGCTGTTAGTTTGAACCCCTTCAAGGCATGTCAAAAAAAACCATTACAACTATAGTATTGATAACCCTCCTTGGCGCCCGGGGTTGCAGGAACAGCATTACACATAATGCTTTGGTGTCGAGGTAAACATTTCCGGTTATCCTACTAATCTACCCAGGTAACGTCTTGATATAGTGACTGAAATACTGTTGAAAGCGGTGCACAACATTACTCAAACAAATTGACGTGGGTTGGACGGCACATAAAATCAGATGTTTGTGGTTTATAACCTATGAGAGTAACGGTTACAATAATCAAGTTTAGAATTCGGTTCTCAGTATGTGTATGTATAGGATATGCCTACATAAAAGAACTTTGCAAATGTCACGGACTGTGGGATAAGATCACCAGTCACAAGGGTACGATAATCTATCAGGTTATGTTCAGGTTTAGTTGATAAACCGTATATTTATAAATCAACATATCACCTAAATGTAAACGTAAACAAATCAAAATCAAGTTAGATTGGTCAAATTTCTGTTTCAGACAAACTTCCATTGCAAACCATTGACATGAAAAAAAATATCAAGAACAAATAGACCCGAAACATTTTGTAAAGGATGTTTCTAATCTTAGGACAAAAACATGATAAAATAAATTCAAAGCTTTAGCGAATTATTCTTGTGCGACTTAAGTCAGACGAACACTACATTTGTTTCGAGCATAGCTTACGTCGCTCCATTTAAAGTAATCACCAAGACTGTTGAGACGTATGAAATCTGTGAAGAACGAATATCCAGATCAATCCGCACATCCACACAGATTGCTCTATCTGTGTTCTATTTGACTGTAGTCACGGATGGAAGTTTAACGAATAACATATACATGTTTAGTCTATGTGGATCAAGAAGTTTGAATGCTGTGGCAGGTTTTTATCAACACTTTTCAAACGTACCAACTGGTTGCGTTTTGTTCAGTCAACATCAATACTTTATAACGAACGTACACGTTTTAGGTGTCGTTAAAGAAATAACAGTTGTTCTGGCGATACGGGAATAATGATTGATAATAAGCATATTGATAGCTTGATAGCTTGTTACGGAATTGTTACTTTTACTAGACAATTAGTCAAACAGGAACTCCATCCGGAATATAGATTCGTCCGATGAAGTTGTCTAATAGGTAACAAATATGACTGATGAATAGAAGACATAATGGAAGAACATAAGTAGTAAAACAATTTGTGTATTGAACAAACACATTTACATTGACAGTAGCATCAACAAAGCAGTTTATTTGTACGATATATGTACACACCATACTTATAGGAAGTTTATTTGTACGATAGAACACACCATACTGAAAGGAAGTTTACTTGTAGGATAGAACACGCCATACACAGTTTAATGGAAGACACCTTACCAGGCTTATTTGTAAAAAACCACTATGTAAAGCTTATTTGGACAACGGAAAACACCATACAAAGTTTACTTGTATAATAGAAAACACTATACAAAGTTTATTTGTTCAATGGAAAACACCATAAAAAGTTTATTTGTTCAAAGGAAAATACCATAACTTTTTTATTTGTTCAATAGGAAAAAACATACAAAGTTATTTGTTCAATAGAAAAAACTATACAAAGTCTATTATTTCAATAGAAAACAACATAAAAGTTTATTTGTATAATGGAAAAAAACACAAAAAGTTTATTTGTTCAATGGAAAAGACCATACAAAGTTTATTTGTATAATAGAAAACACCATACAAAGTTTATTTATACAATGGGAAACACCATACAAAGATTACTTGTATAATAGAAAACACCATACAACGTTTATTTGTTCAATGGAAAACACCATACAAAGTTTATTTGTTCAATGGAAAACACCATACAAAGTTTATGTGTATGATAGAAAACACCATGCACTGTATAATTGTTTAATAGAAAACACCATACAAAGTTTATTTGTATAATAGAAAACACCATACAAAGTTTATTTGTTTAATAGAAAACACCATACTAAGTTTACTTGTGCAATGGTGCAGAGGTAGAGCGTCGGCCTCTCGTATCAAAGGTCCCTGGTTCGAGTCCGTGATGAGCGGGTCCTGACCTTGGGATTTTTCCACACAAACGGCGCGAGTACTGGTTAAGTCTCCAGGAAGCAGACATCGAGAGTGATTAATCTAAGCCAAAGGCTTGTTTCGCAATCGATGTAAAATAAATAAGTTTAAACTAAACTAATGGAAAACACCATACACATTTTATTTGTTCAATGAAAAACACCATACAAAGTTTACTACTTTCAATGGAAATCACCATACAAAGTTTATTTGTTCAATAGAAAACACCAT